>APFE030366392.1:264834-358586 GCA_000404065.3 Pinus taeda | reverse complement strand
CAAACACCATAACCATTAAGGGAGCATCTCATCATCTAACACTTAAACATTAAGAAAGCACCAAAAGCCATCAAAACATGACAATCCATCGAGAAAAAGGAGTGAGCCTCCTCCTCCAACACAATCAAATGAAAGCAACATCTCAATCCATCTGGATGTAACTAGAACTGTCATGAATGAAGGAAACTCCATGAATGTGTGCACTGTGTACCACGCATTCCTCCAATGCCTCCAATGTGATGTGATGAATGTGTATGCCACACATTCCTCCATACATGCAATCTGAAAAATCTTGTGATATGATGAAAATCATAAATTCACCCGCCAAACAATACAAGGGGTAACACTACCGAAAACACCTTTGGAATTTAACCAAATTACCTGAAAATAAAACAATGCTTCCATGATGCATATGTGCTTTCTCGATCGTATCAAAATCAGACAACTACAAAATAATGAATAATTCAGAAATTTGAATCATCCCTACTGCTTAAAACATAGGAGTTTATATTGTTGCGATCATATCACTGACATACAAATGCTTTCTCGCCTATTAAAAAGACCAAAAATCAAATCTTATCAATTTCAATTGTTTGAACGTTGAACTTACGAATTGAGAAATTCGAGGGTCGAAATTTTTTATTTGATCAGATATTTCCACATAATATTGGTTCATTCAAACTACTTAGTTGTATCGAATCATATTTTTCTTTCATGACTGGTAAATACTAAAAATAAACAGTTGGCTCGTGTGCAGAGCCATTGGAAACATATATTAAAGAATTGAGCCCTCTCTCTCTCTTCTACTGGTCGGTGAGAAAACAACAGCTTATGATATAAATACATGAGTTAAGAACACATTAAGAGGAATATGGTTCCAAATACATAGTCTATAATAAATTATAGACTCATTATGTACTACGGTCACATTCCTTTGGTGGTGATCATTTTGAGTCGTCAGGCTCAACAAGAGGTGGCTCTCAAGCTGACAATGAATTTGCAATTGGTGATAGAATAACTATGTCCCAACATCCAGCGGATAAGTTTACACCATACGTCCGCTTACAGATTATATTCAAAAATAAATCAACCAAACAGAACTACAATAAATTTGGAATAGTGCCTCCCACAGAACTCCTGTTTGGAAGTTTCAAACACGTGGTTATTAGAGGAAGAAAATAATCTCGAGGGCCTGCAGATTTTCTGTATAAAGCCTAATTAAAGGGACCCCATTGTTGGCTTCTGGAGTTCTCTATCCATAACTGATCTAGAGGGAGGGTGTGCTCGTCTTCAGGTATTTGCTTCAGTTCAACTTTTTTATTAATGAGCTTATATGTAGGTAAGAGAAACATATGCCCATAGAATATGAATCTTATTGATGCAATAAGTTCCTGGAATACCAAATTTCTGAATAATTTCTAAAATTTTGCCAACCTATGTTTTTGAATAATTACATTCTGAGTGATTTATTTTCAAAATTTTCGTGATATTTTTCGGCTTCCCTCAAATTCAAGGGTGCACAACCATTCTCACGTCCATTATCCATTAGTTTTGTCCTTTCTATTGAGCACGTGATTTCATCTGCGTCACTTTGAATATCACCTTTTTCCCCTGGAGGATATGCTCTACCGCTACTCTTAACCATATCTTTAATAATCCTCTGAAACTCGTAATCTGCAAGGAGCAACTCCAGACCAACATGTACACCTGAAACCAAGCGTTAAAAGTCATGTCAATATGTGAATGTAATCAAGCTGGGATGAATCAATTAAACAAATTTCACTGCCCTACACCAAATCCTTCATAAATTTGAAAATGCAAAAATACAAGGTGCCTACCTTCCCAAACTTATAGCTTAAAATAGCTGAAAAGTGAAGTTTAAAACAGTTTGAACTAAGAACAACATGGACAACAGAAGTTAATCAAGCAAAGTCGTATCCAAGAAAAGATAATGCTTCAAAGTTCAAACAGGTCATGGGAATATAACAGAGGAAAGATCGAGTTGCTCTACAAAGACAGCTACATTCAATTTAAGTATTACTTATGACAGCCTACTCCAAGAAGCCATTATGCAGTTTCACTTAGAAGAAAAATAACACGATAAGACAGAATTTGCCAAACTTGACAATTAAAACCATAGCATTCCACAGTTAAAACTCGAACATGAAACCAGAATAAAATGCTGTTAAAATTCGAGTATAAAAATCCACTTCAAGTTTTAGCTTGTTTGAAATATAATATATACTGCCCTAAATCTTATGATCTCTTTACAACTTTGACTTGGACTGTAAGGAACCGTGATGAATCAAATCCCTAGAAAAGGGCCAATTCTAGGTGGCATCCAGATGTTTGAGAGAAATGACACAAATACCTGGTAATTAGGGTTCTGGAATGTTTTAGTAAAAGGACATGTTAGATGCATCTGGTCTTGACTAATCTCACCAGAAACAATACTTGAGATATAATCTAAGCTAATGCACAAGATCTCTAGGCTACACATATAACTCCCTTGGACATCAGGGCTGCATTGAAAGATCAATATTCGAAGGTCAAATTCCATATGAAAACTTCATGAGCATGTTGCACTTCATTTCAAGGCCTGAAAGTTGAAACACCATTAACTACTATATGTTCAGACTTAACTTGAACCACATGAAATTCATACAAAATTCACTTCAATAACCTGCCCATATACCTTAATGCTGATCTAACCTTTGAACACTGTCACTATGGTCATTCAAAATAACAGAAATAATAGATTTTTACCCAGGCATTCTGTCAAACAGTTCACATGCAATTGTAGATTCTATAATAAAATTCACATAAATAGCCCATGCTGGCATAGTGCTGTAAATTTTTATCTATTAGTTGCATCAGGTTACATAAAACTATAATTTCTTTTCCTCCACAACATCACTGTCATAAGAGCAGGTTAGCAAATACAGAAAGGTGAAGAAACTACTAAAGGCCAATCAAACATGTTACTTACGAAAGCGCCAATAGTGTTTAGGATTCGTTGGGTCATTGATTGTCTCCTCAGTTGCTGGCCGTTTGCTATAGTCTTCCTTTAATGCTAGAAGATCCTGACCATGAAAGATTAAATATTGATTTACTGTCACATGGAAGTACTTAAAGAAAAAATTCATTAATGCTTAACAGGTTACAAAAGCTAGAGATGCAGACAGGCATATTATGGAAAAGAAAATACTGAACAAGCAAAATAAATAGGAAGCTAAGAAGGTTAAAACCGTCTCTGTTCTCAAGACAAAAGGGGGAAAATGCATAAAAGGTATTTCACCTGTAGTGGAAGAATTGTCCACATTGATGGAGCTTCAATGTGCTGCTCAATTATTGCACGGGCAACTTTAGGATTGCACTGACTAGGTGGTACTTCACTGTACCCTAGCACATTCCTGAAGAAACGAATGCGTCTTCCCTCATCCTCTTCCCACCAAGCACGTAAGGTAGAACAATCATGACATGATGGGGCACACACCTAGACAGTTAAATTTCGATACATCAACATTGTTGCAAAGAAAAAACAGTTCAATTTAGAAATCTTATCAAGCACCACTAACACCTTGACCATCCTGCATAAGACCAGCTGAAATTTTACTTTCAACCACAATATCTGTCTACATTGTGAAATCTAGCCAGTATATTTACCGTCATATAGCTATAGTTTGCAGGGATACCAAATTCTAGATCAGATTCGCTAGGCATCCGTTGAATGCGGAGGCCAATTAAACCCAATTCTTGCATAACCTGCAGAAAGTTCAACGTCAACAGGCCCAGCATTTGCAAGCAGGAAAATCAATCTTATAAAAGATGGATATACAATACCCTACACCTAACCGACATACAGGATGCACACAAGCTGGAATCATCCCAAGATCTTCTCCACATGCCAACATGTCAGATGAATTTAATAGAACTGGAAGCGTTTTCAACGCATTTTGTCGCCAAAGGCTCTCTTGCCGATGAAAATAGTAATCGTAGTACATTCCTTTTAGAACATTTTTACTGCAACAAGAAAGCAAAACTTGTAATTAGCTTGATATGAAGTTAAAATTTCAAATAATATGACACTTAAAATGCTGCTGGAACCTAATAATAAAGCTCTTGAATTCCAGAAATGTGATTCTATTTATATGCTTAGGAAGAAACATTAACAAAAGCAAGTTCTAGCAAACATGTATGCTCTATGATTTAGATCTACATTTACAGGTTCCATATTACCTGTGATCATCTAATTCTCTGAAACTAGTTGTTTCCTCAAGACTGAATCGAGGATAGAATTTCCCTGGATCTTCTGGATCTCTGATTAGAACAATCTCCTGAATTTAGAAGAAGAGATAAAGATAAGCAACATTAATCACAGATGTGAACAGAAATATCTTACACAAATCATCATATATAATATAAAATATGCAAGCAGCAGAAGATTGTAGGACATAAAATCTAACATATATTTAATGAGAAGAAACAGAAATATTAAAAAGCAGTGTTAGCAGGGTGTAGCATCTTGTCAGGAAATTGAGGAGGAAGTAAAGGTAGACCTTATTAGATTAAAATACAAAAAAAAACACTATACTTTGACCTAGCAAGTCCTCAATTATGGATACATTTTCTTGTTTTTTTTTAATGGTCCTTTGTAATTCATCCCACAAGCAAACATGGATGACCTACGTGTAGAAGATCAAACAGCCCCTTCTTTAACTTTTCTGCTTTCGTCAGCGCTTCTGGAGTCTCTTCGTTTTCCTTCAATTTAGAAAGGATCTTCTTCTCTGTAGCATACTCTTCCTTAAACTGCAAATAACCATTTTACAAATTTCAGACTGAATAAATAAAAGGTTATAACCATAAAATGTTTTTACAAAATAAAAAACAGCAATGAATGTTTTTCTCTAAAAATACTTTCACAGAAGTTATGCTTTTGGTCTTCAGTGCATATTAAGCAGCTCAGCTAGTAACACACCAATGTAAAAGCTTTCATATGATACTAGTAACATATCAATGTAAAACCTTTCAGATGATACTATGTGTTACCACTCAAACACTCACCAAGTGAAGAAAGTCCTAGTCACAAATTGCGAGAGCCTAGAGGCACTATCAGGCAAAGCACCCACTTTCACTCCAATGGTCTTGCCAGACTCTTTAGAGTGAAGAAAGGGGGATTCCCAGCCTCGGGAGGTGTCCCTATGGTCAATTTAAGCTAGATAATTATGTGTGAGTGCAAAAAAACATTAACTTTAACTTGATACAACTGACCCAAGAACCAAATAGAAAATGTGCTGTGTTGATTTTGCTTCAAGACTCAATAATGCCAAGTGTGAAAAGGTGTTTCAGGTATGCTGTAAATGGAAGCGACTATGAGAGTCCAAATTTCATTCAAAACAACATTATGTTGATTTTGGGTAGCATCGGATGTGCTCTAACTCCGAAATTTGCTGGAGGGGCTAGAACACATGAGATCTCCAGAACCCAGAAATTGTTTGGAGAAATTCCACCCGGATGAGGAGTTATTAAAATAATTAATATTTTTAATTAAGTCTAAACTTAGGAAAATAAAAATATTAATGTGTATTAATAAGAATACGGGTGAGAAGGTACTAAGTGACGAGGATCAAGCCTGTTTTAATCTTAGCCATTGATTAGAGATTAGATCACGGCCATTGATTCCTCAACGGGTAAACTATAAGAAGAGGCTTGTGGGTCAGTTGGAGACACACCAAATTGATCAAAGAGTTCGATTTTTCTAGGGCGAGGTTTGCTGAGAAAATCGAGCTAGTGATCTGAGTTGCAGTGAGGGGCCGTTTGGCAAAGGGACTTCAGTCCAAGGCCGAAGAATACATAGCAGAGAGGCAGAGCAGCACCAGGAGAGACAATGCAGCTTCAGAGAGGGTGACATAGAGGCTAGAGGGGCTGACGCAGGTGACGCACAAGCTGGAAGGGATGACGTTGGCCCTTAGAGGCAGCGTTGGGGTTATTTTGTGGGGCAAAGAGAGAGCAGTCCAGCATATCGACTTTCTGAGCAAGGGAGGCTCACTGAGAGCGTGATGCGGCTCCTAGAGGAGGTGATGCAGTTCCAATGCAGAGCTTGGAGCAGCCATCGCTGCTCAGCATTGGGAACAACATTTGTTATTTCTGGAGTTTGATCATCCAATTGTTGGATTTGCCGAAATATCTATCTCCAGATAGAGGTACTTCTGCCAAGGTTATTCTCTGTTGGGCGCATTTGGCACCCTAGTTGTATTCAAGAATCTGCTTAATAATACAAACCCTCTATATGCTACACCATTTTTCCCGAATTAAGTTTTTCCGGGGACGATTGTCCAAAAATAACAGTGTCCCTTGTGTGATTGTCTCAGTTTATTTCAGTTCATGATCTGTATATATGTGTAGGCTACAATAGTGTTTTTCATCGATGTTTATGTAGTTAAATAACTTGTTAAATGCAAAGAACAAGTAGGATATGATAAACCAGTGATTGCAGTAGAATATCTTATGTGTAGATTCAGAAATTCTCACATGGTATCAGAGCATTGCAGATCATAGGAGATTGAAGACACCAGCCGAGAAATCCAGAGAATTTGCTACAGAGAAGCAGTTGTCTCGAGTGATAGCGTTGTTTTAGAGGTAGAAGCGTAGTTGCAAGTGTGACGCAGAGCTAGAGGAGGTGACGCAGAGGCTCACACAGTGCCTACGTCAGCATTACGAACCTTCAAAGGGTGACGTAGAGCCAGAGAGGAGCCCACGCAGTGACTGCATCAACTCTCTGAGCTAGTGCACTGCCTGAGAGGTTCAAATCAGTCAGTTGTCAAGGCTAAGGACGCAGAGCAGATTCGATTTGAGGAGCTGGTGGGACATTGATTCTATTGGTGCATAATAATGCCTACGGAGACAGAGTCGAGGTAGAGGGAGTCACTGCCTTGACAGATTTCTAGCCAAAGAAATCTAGATCCAGGTTGCAGCAGCAAAGGAGGATTGGAGAGGAAGTGATTCGACAGTTGGTAGGAGGATTTTTGTGAAGGAAATCAGGGCTCAGAGGGAGTCTAGAGGAGCTTGTGCCTTAAAGGATTTCTAGCGCCAAAGAAATTTAGATCCAAGTCTTGCTAGATTGGCAGCAGGAGAAGGAGAAGAGAATCAATCCTATTTTTTGAGCAGAGATGGCAATGAATGGGTTGAGGGATCAGGACAGATTGGACAAAGCATCCAATTTTGTCATCTAGAAGGCCAGGATCCTGGCAATCCTAGACAAACATCGCATCAAAGACTATGCCTTGAAAGTGGTTGTTGTTCCAGTTGGCCTTGATGCAGCAAAGAAGTACGAGGAGGCCCAGGCGAAGGAAAAGTGCATGATCCTAGACGGGGTCAAAGGTCATGTAATCCCACATTTTGCTAAAAAGGAAACACAAGGGAAATGTGGGAGACCATGACCACCTTGTACCAGGGCTCTTCCGTGCAACGGAAGATACTATTAGAAAATCAGCTGAGACAATATCAGATGCAGAAAGGAGAGGAGATAGATCCCTTCTCAGGTTGCAAGGGACTTGCTACCAGTTAACATCCATGCGGTCTACACCAGATCCTAAGTTCATGGTCAAGATTGCCCTGAATGCAGTCGCCGATGAATGGGAGACATTTGTCCAAAGTGTTTTGGGCATAGCGACTATCCCCAGTTGGGAGGAAATGTGAGCGGCTCTTCGACAAGAAGAGTTCAGGAGGTTGACCAAGGTAGGGAGTAGCGGCAAGGGAACCTGGGTCAAGAAGGAGGAGGAGGAGGATGCATCTCTCGCATCGTTGGGACAGCAGAAGAGGAAGAAGAAGGACATAACCAAGGTCAAATGCTTCAACTGTGGGGAACTGGGACCATTATGCCACTCAGTGCCCCAAGAAGAAAGGCAAGGGGGCCCAAACTCCAGGATCACATAAAACTATGGGATCCCTTAACGACAGTAGCATAATGACGAGTGTCGGTTGGTGCGAGATGTGATAGAACAACAATGGTAGAGCTAGAGCGCCAAAGTCTGAGGCAGTACAGTGGATGTTGTAGCAGTGCGAGAGGCGCAAAGCAGTTTGCAGCAACCCAGTGGCAACAAAGAGTCAACACAAATTAGTAGCTTTAGGATCGCGAGGCATCCATACTGACCAGGATGTCAGTTTTTGGGTTAGGTATCAATTGCTTACTTCTCAGTAATTGAGTTGCAGTGCAACAGTTAGTAGTGGCAGTGCTATGTGTAGCATGATGCAACATTTTGAGAGGGAGCTACAGTATAGATGTAGCAGTGGCAGTGGCATAGTCATGGGTAGCAGTACAAGAAGCAGCAATGCAGTAGATGAAGCGCAACAGGCCAAGCATTAGTAGCACAGAGGACCAATGCATTGGATCAGTGTGATGCTTCTAGTTGGGAGTATTGCTAGAGTACATTCCTCACTAAAAGGGAGTGTTGATTTTGGGTAGCATCGGATGTGCTCTAGCTCTGAAATTTAGTGGAGGGGCTAGGACACATGAGATCTCCAGAACGCAAAAATCGTTTGGAGAAATTCCACTTGGATGAGGAGTTATTAAAATAATTAATATTTTTAATGAGTTCCTAAATCTAATAAAAATAACATTATTAATGTGTATTAATAAGAATATGGGTGAGAAGGTTCTAAGTGACGAGGATCAACCCTGTTTTGATCTTAGCTGTTGATTAGAGATTAGATCACGGTCGTTGATCCATCAACAAGAAAAGTATAAGAGCAAGGTTGCGGGTCAGTTAGAAACACACCGAATTGATCAAAAAGTTTGATTTTTCTGGGGCGAGGTTCGCTGAGAAAATCGAGCTAGTGATCTGAGTTGTAGTGAGAGGCAGTTTGGCAGAGGGACTTCAGTCCAAGGCCGAAGAACACATAGCAGAGAGGCAAAGCAGCACCAGGAGAGGCAGCGCAACTCCAGAGAGGGTGACGTAGAGGCTAGAGGGGCTGACGCAGGTGACACAAAAGCTGGAAGGGCTAACGCAGGCCGTTAGAGGCAGCGCTGGGGTTTTTCTGTGGGGCGAAAAGAAAGCAATCCAGCATATCGACTTTCTGAGCAAGGCAAGCTCACTGAGAGGGTGACACAACTCCTAGAGAAGGTGATGCAGTTCCAACGCAGATCTTGGAGTAGCCATCGCTACCCAACACTGGGAACAACATTTGTCATTTGTGGAGTTTGAACATCCAATTGCTGGATTTGCCGAAATATCTGTGTCCAAATAGAGGTGCTTCTGCCAAGGTTATTCTCTATTGGGTGAGCCGCATTTGGCACCCTAGTTGTATTCAAGAATCTGCTTAATAATACAAACCCTCTATATGTTGCACCGGTTTTCCCGAATTGGGTTTTTTCGGGGATGATTGTCCAAAAATAACAGTGTCCCTTGTGTGATTGTCTTAGTGTATTTCAATTCATGGTTTGTATGTATGTGTAGGCTGCAATAGTGTTTTTCATCGATGTTTATGTAATTAAATAACTTGTTAAATGCAAAGAACAAGTAGGAGATGATAAACTAGCGATTGCAGTAGAATTTCTGATGTGTAGATTCGGAAATTCTCACAAATTAGAAGGTAAACTTTCCAAATGTGATGAATTTAGTTACAATCCCATGCTTGCAAAATGCCAAATTTGAAATGTTGAAACTATTCAGCGTGTATTTGTGCTAAATCAACTCTTATCAATGTACCATCACATGTCGTGAGAACTATTAATATATTTAATAATCAAATTGTGCATGTAAATTGGTTATTCCGTTACAATAAAATCATGCTTCACAAGATAAAGTCCTTAAGCTCAAGTGTGAGACCTGTTACTCCTTTTTCCGCAAGGGAAGCTATATATCTATTGCAACATTTTTCACACCATTGTAAGTCTAAGGTCACAAATCAAAAGCCTTGTAATTGTTGAATGATGTTATCATTGATGCCAACATCGGTTCCTGGATGCTCTTAATATCCGTCTGGGTTGCGTTGATTGAAGCTCTAATGGTCAAGAAGCCCTAGAAAGCCCTAGAATCCCCGCACTTGTTGATGACTTTCAAGATGAAGATCAATGGATTTACTCCTAAGACCACCATCATTGGATGTTCCTCGTCATGCCGATTCTAATGATATATGGCACGCCTTGTAGCTCCTCACGATTTGAAAGATAGGCCTTGCAAAAGGTCAAGGCCCCCTTGTTGTGGTCAATGTCCCCAAAAGGAGGTGAAGTGGCAGTTTATCATTAGCCAACAAATTATGAAGTCATTTCAAATACTTTGTGACTAAAGTATTTTATGGAGGGGTTTAAATATTAAAATTCAAATCAAGTCATAAGTGTATTAATGTGGGGTTTTTGCTCCAATGAAATTTGAAATTTAAAATTGAAATCTCCCTCCAAAAGTTAGTCGGTCTCCCTCCCAAAAAGGGCCTACACACTTGTATATATAAAGATCATTCTAAACCTCCATTGTGTGTCTAAGGAAGAGATCCCAAACAAGAATACATCTGTGGCCCTGTGGAGTCCTGAAGATCAGCGAAGGAGGTCAGGTATTAATCTTGAATCTTCTTGTTTTGTTTGGGTTGGGATCTTGCTGGAGGTGATTGAGGGTATTCGCTTTCTCTTCAAGGCTTACTCGCCTCTTCTTCAAGATGTTTGAAGTTCTTTTCATTCTGGAAGTTCCGGCACCTACTATGGAAAAAATGTTTTGATGATCTGAAGCAAGGTTCTGGTTTTTCTTTGGATAAGGGGACTCACTGAACTTCTGAGGCCATTTACCAAGACCTATCTGCAGTTTTCTTGAGGCTTTTACACACAGACCAGAGTCTATCCAATTCGCCCTCCAAGCAGCAAGCATTTAAGCATGATCTGAACTCACTCAGCCTTAGAACAGACCCAGTCCAAGATTATTTATCACTCTGTGCAGTGCCCTAATCAGAAATCCGAGAGCCACCTTATAACATTTCAGATTAGTCATCGAAGGGATTTGTTTTGGGTAATACATTGTGATTTTATCAGCAGATTTGTGGGCTATTTGCAGTAAGTTATGTGAGTTTCCAAGTCCTATCCTGGACGAATCTGATTGGCCTCTGAGACAGTCATGAAATAAACCTCTTTAGGACACGAACCTAAGCACGTTGAGACATATTCGTTGACAACGAATTTTTGGCATCAGTTAAGGGTTATTTGTGCATATAGATCTGAAGACGTCTTGAGAATTTCAGCATTGTTAGGGCACATAACATGTTGTAGACCTGAGCAAGGTTACTTGGGAGCATGAGCGAAAAAGGGGAGCAGGAGCGTGATCGACATTTTCAGAAGCTCCCAGTTTGGAGGCGATTCGGGCAGCGATATTTTATATAATATATATATTTTTATATTTTGATGCATATATGTCAACAAAAGCATGTGGAATGATGAATTAGATATAAAAAGCATAAAAAACATAGATTGAACCATATAACAACAATCATCTAGAAGTTATAATCTTCATCAACCACGTCCACAAGTTAGTAACATACAACATATTGAGTCTCACAATTCATCAATCTTAAAGTTTCAAGCTTTCAAAATTCAATATATAACATTTATCATAATTGATCACCAAAGTTGTACTTGTGTAACCATTACAACAAAGAATATCTAACATGAAATGAAATGAAACAACCTTCAACTTTTACGAAGTATCATATTCATAATTCATTACCAACGAGTTATAATTGCCAACTTCAAACTTAAATTGTCATATATTGTTTACAAAAAATATCATAATAAATATGAAAGAGTCAACAATTATTAAAACTACTAGAAACTAGAAAAGACAAGTAAATCTATTATCTACAGCTTCCTCTTGCCGCCACGAGGAATGTCTAATTTTTTAGCAGGTCGGGGTAGTCTTCTAGGAGTCTCCTCCTCCATAGTCACACGACCAGAACCAAAAGGCACATGCCCTCCACGTGAGGATCTAGATGGAGGCGGCGGCAGCAAAGGAACAATACCTGGAACTCGAGCACTGGCACTTCTACTGGATGGTGGGGGTGCCATGGTTGTTGTTGCTTCATCATCATCTCTCATAAGTTCTACTTCCAATTCTTCAAGATATATAGTGCCATCCTCCAAATTATTGTCCTCTGGGTGGTTGTCCAAAATTTTATATGTTGGATCCTCATAAGCCCGATCACAATAATGACTCAACAACCTCAAGTTGTAGTGCACATAAACCAAGCTTTCTACCCAGTTTTCATTGAGTTTGATTCTTCTCACATTATGCATAAAGTTGTAGGTGCTCCAGCACCTCTCTGCAGGAGAAGTATTTACAACCTGTGAGAGAATCAAATTTGTATATATCTTCCATTGCATGCAAAGAACCAAACAAACCAGTGCAACTTAAGTATCTGCCTAATTCAAGACGCAAATTAGCACACTCCTTGTCAGGTACCAACTTGTCTAATGCTTCCATATATCCTTTAGATACCTCTGGATCTGTATAGGATTTGATTCTAACCCCACCCGTAGGTGCAGGTTGGCCCAACCAAGATGGAGAGTAGTATTTTGGCATAAGGATATATGCCAAGGCATGTAGTGGAACATTAAGTTTATTCCGCCATGTACAGACACAATTGTGAATCAATGTATACAAGTTGGGATCATCTTCATGAACAATATCTTTTATTTTCCCCAACATGGTATCCATCTGCTCATACACCTCCCCAATCACTGGTTTATTTGTATCAGCAAAATGAATCATGCTATAACTAGGCTTGGTGAATTGCAATACTTGCCTCACACATGCCCAAAACAGACCATCAAGAGCGGTCTCCTCAACCTGTTCAAAACCTTGCTTGTCAGCTGCATTTGTAGCCTTGTCTTTTAATACCTGCCAGTGTTGACTTGATACCATGCTAGCCAAGGACTCCCTTACCTTCAAAAGGCGCCTGAAGGTGAGCTAATAACTAGCAAATCTAGTCTTCGCAATCTTCAACAACTCCAATCTTGAGTGACTACGGAAAAGCCCATGGGTATTTCTATGATTTGTAATTAATTTATCATTTGTTTGCCTCTCTTATACAAATCACCAATCCATTTGTATTGTTGGTTTTTGTTCTTAATAATATCATGCATCAAAAGGATCATTGTGTGAACCAAACACTAGACCAAAATATGTTGGGGCATTTATCCTCAATAATTGCTCCCGCTGCCTTACAATTAGGAGCATTATCAGTGATGACTTGGATGACATTGTATGGCCCAATATGTTCAATTGTTTCAAGTAATGGTTCTGCAATGTTGATGTCGGTCTTGAACTTCTCTGAGTAATTATATGTTGAAAGAAAGATGGCACCACTAACAAACACAGCAAGAACACTTATCAATGCCTTGCCTTTTACATTTGTCCATCCATCAAATACAATTGACACCCCATGCTCAGTCCAAGAATTTGTCATTCTACTCAAAGAATGTGATATTTTGCTTTTTCATGATCAAGTCCAACAGTTCTAGCCTTGTCATACCCAACCTCTTATATCCTTTAGGGGCATCATTTATGGCAGAAACTATTTCATGTCAATAAGGTGAGCAAAGAACATTGAATGGTATCTCACATGCATAGAGAAACGGGTAAAAATTTTAATCAACATCATTCCTACACCCTTCGTCAAGGAAATCTGATATGGTTATACGCCTTAAAGAGATGTTTGTTCTTGTGCCTCCATATCCACTCCCATGGGAGGATGTTGAAGGAGCTATTTGTACATGTTGATGTGATTGTGAGCTATGTTCAAAGTAAACCCTTTGATTTTTTAGATTTGTATTGGGCTTCCTCCTCTTCCCTTATGTATTTGGCGCTATCTGTTACTGACACACTTACACAAGTTTTGATTGCTATTGATTTATCTTCATCCCATGGCCTTTTCCCACAGAGTTGCCTTCTGGCACAAGTGTATGAACCTGTGTATGTTTCATTACAATGGGGGCATGTAAATTTAGTGGTTCCACCCCCTTTCCCTCCTTCAAGCCTAGAAACATATTTCCACAAAGGGGTTTTATCTTGTTTAGTTTTTGGGGCCTCATCATGTTCACTCTCTTCTTCCCCACCAAGGTACTCCTCTGTAGGGTTTTCATCAAATCCACTATAACCCACTTCTTCATCCTCTTCTTCGTCATGATCAACCTCCTACTCCAAGCTCCTCTCTACAATTTCCAAGCTCTCTCTTGCAGCTCTTGCTCTCTCTAATGGATGAAGTTGAGAATAATGGGAGGGAGAGGGTCTTTTTATCCTTTTCCCCCTCCCCTTTCCCTCCCTTTCCTCTCCCTCTCCGTTGTTGGTCATCGCCCCTCTCTCTCAGTCGTGCAGCCTCCTTTTTCAGTGCCTTCGGGAGTAATTTTTATGAGGGGGAGCAATCGAGATCGATTTTTATGAGGGGGAACGGTCGGGAGCGATCGCTCCTTGACCGCTCCCCCTCCTAAAAAATTGCTCCCGGAACGTATGGGAGCGATCAAGGAGCGAGCACTCCCTAAAAACCAAGGAGCGCTTTTTTTAAAGGGAGTGGGCTCCCTACCAACTCCCGAGCAGAGCGCGAATTGGGAGCGGGGGGGGGTGCTCCCCTACAACCCTGGACAAAACAATTAACCTATCTTCCAAAAAATATCAATCCCAGTATCATTAAGTCGCATAATAACAATTCATCTTGGAAATCCTATAAGCTCAACATTTCATAAAAGATTCTTTTATAGCTCGATAATTTTGCTCGGCACTGAAAGGTTCATATCATCTTGTATCATCAACTATGACAGTTCCAAGAATAGAGAATGATTTGAAGACATTACAAGCCAAGACAAAAGACATCAAGATCTCCCATAAATATCCTTTGAGCACAAAGCATTTCTAAAGAGGAAAACAATATATATATATATATATAGTGAATGGGCACATCCTAAGAAAGGACATGTCTTGACCTAAGAAAATGACTATTAATGAAAGAGCACTCTTGCTTAGATATTTATAAGGCGACTTCTTTGTACTATCATCATATCACTTCTTTATACATTTTATCAATGTTTGGATGTGTCTCCCAAGGTGGCGTGCATGCTCCCCACGTTTCCCACGCACCCTGGACAAAGGAACACCTGATGAAACATTTCCTCACATCCCCCTTTTGGGGAAATTCAGGGGGGACACAGGGGGAAACATTTCCCCAATGTGGGGGACATGTTTCCCCAAAAGGGGTGCTTGTCGATGTCGGACATCCCCCCTCAAAAAGGGTTGGGTGTTCACCCTTGAGTTTTGCTTGAAAATAGTAATTTATAAGTAGGGAAGCGTAATATTCAACCTAGGGCTCTACTAATTCTATGTAATTAATGGTAAAAGTGACATTTTCCTATATCTTTCATTTTCACCCCTTTACTTAAATTTTTAACATTACCATTAATTGGCCTAGGATGTTTGAGAGTGTCGAAATGTAACTATGTTCGGTCTTCATAATTGTCATTGTGATCATGTCATTATGTATATCTTATGTATCTATCAAAAGAAGAAAGAAAATTATTATTTTTCAAGCATGAGTTTCATGCTCCATTTAAGGGTCTTCTAGGTCAAGCATGCATTTCATGCTCCTAGGGTTTGTCAAGTCAATAAGAGATGTGTCATGAGTTGAGAGTCTTTGTCCTATGTATGAGACCCTATTGGGCAATTTGTAACAAGCAAGAAGAATTATTTTGAGTCAAAATTGTCAATATTGACCTCCAAGACCAAGTCAGCCCTCCCAATACAATTCAACCTAGAAGAGGTTATTCGTGTTAGTTTTTATAGCATCGGATGGTGTACTAGTCTCGACAGTTGTCAAAGAGACTAAAAAATACTAGGGCTCTAGAACCTAGAAAAGGTTTCAGGAAAATCCACCTAGAAATGTCTTAATTAAGTTAATTAATCAGTAATTAAATTTTTCCTAAGTCTAACTTAGGGAAAATGATTAATTAACAACAATTAATTAAGGAATGTGAGATTTCTCTAGAAACTCACACAGATCGACTAGGAAATGGTCTCAACCATTGATTAAGTTTTAATCTTCGTCGTTGGAGTCCCAACTGGAGATTATAAGAAGAAGTCGATGGGTAGATGGAGAAACACACTTGAGATCAATTTCCTTGGGTAGTTTGATTTTCTAGAGAGCAGTAACATTATGTCGGAAGAGTTCAAGCCAGAGAGGAGACGCGGAGACAGAGAGAGGCAGAGACAGTGAGTCCGAAGGAAGTCCTCCAGTGCCAGAGAAAAGCTTGGAGAGACACAGAGATAGCCACTTAGAGGCTGACGCAAGGGTTGCGTAGTAAAGTCTAGAGGGCAATTCGATCTTGCTGGAGAGAAGCTTGCTTTCAGTTCCAGAGGCCAGGAATTTTTTTTAGAGTGATAGAGAGGCAATTTCTCAGTCAACAGCAGATAGCACAGCTTGAGTAGTAGTTGTTCCAGGCAGTGCGTTTAGCAGTCTGCGCAGAGGTGACACAGGGTATGTGCAGGCCAATTTGGACGGCTACTTGGACCTGGCAATCAAAGCCCGAATTGTTTGTGGGGTGAGGAAAATTCCTCTTAATATTTTTGCCAGTATTTTTCTCTGTAGGATTGTCATATTTCAACATTCAGTTGTACTCAGAATTTCTCACTGTTGCTTAATAATAAAAACCCTCAGCTGCTGCAACCGGTTTTCCCACATTGGGTTTTTCAGGGGACTTTTGTCCAAAAACAACAGTGTTATAGTTTTTTTGTGCCAGTATTTTCTCAGTCTCCAGTTTATCTTTTATAGTATTTATTTTGGTGAAAATTGCAGTTGTGAATTATTCGTTGTTTATCGTCACAAATAAATTGCTAATTAATTTACAGTTGCTGCAATAGTTGAAAATTTCACATGGTATCAGAGCAAATTTAATCAGACAGGAAGCTCAAAAGTGAAAGGAAGAAATTGTCCAAATTCAAAGGGAGTCTAGCCACTCGAATTCCAAATTTGCACAGAGGTTGGCCAAGCAGCTCGAACTGTTGGGCAGAGGGTTCGATTATTCTAGTGTATGTGGCTAGAAAAATTTGCAAAGCCCGGTAGCAGTTCCAGCAGGCAGTACTCAATCCGGGAAGTAATTCCGGTGAAGCAAATCAGCATTTTCGCTGAGCAATTTTTCTTTTTTGGGCACAGAGGGTTTTTGCAGCAGTTTTGCTAGAGTAGGATTCGTGCCAAGTGGAAAAGAATGTGCACGCAAAGAGGGAAGAATTTCCAGATTTTCCTAGAAGGTTTCTAGTTCCAGTTTTCTAGAGGAGATCCATAATTTTCCAGTTGCAGAAGATTGTGCAAGTTTGCCTAACTAGCCAGTTCTACTCGTTGGGGTTATAGTTTGAATGCCAGTTTTCTGGAAAAAAGACATTCAAGAGGGTTGAGTGAGTGGTTCTAAGAAGCAGCTGAAGGAAAAGTGAGACAGATGAAGCCGTTTTGTGCATTCCAAGAGGGAGTGCGAGCTTCAGAAGAGGCAGTCGAGCAGGAAAACAAGAGGAGATTCCAGTTTTGAGTTTTTTGGAGAAATGGCCACAGTTGGGCTGAGAGAACAAGATAGATTGGACAGTGCCTCCAACTATGTCATTTCGATGGCCATGATGTCCTTTCTCCTTTATGAGCATAGTCTAAAGACCTTTGCAGAGAACATAGCGGCAGAACCTATTGATGCATAACAACTAAAGGAATTCAAGAAGGAGATGGCTAAGGTGAAGCGGATGATCATGGATGGAGTTTGGGACGATATTGTCTCACATATATCAGCCAAGGAGGTGTGGGATGCTCTCACACAGTTATCCCAAATTTCTTGAAAGAAAAGCTAAGAAACATTAGGATGCATAGGGGTGACGGCATTGATCCCTTTCTCAGCAAAATTCAAGAAATTTGGGATCAACTTGCAGTCGTTGGGGAAGTGCCTCAAGATACAGTGCTTGTGTGTTTGGCCCTGAATAGTGTCTCAGAGGATTGGGAAATCTTCGTCCAAGGCGTTTTGGGACGAGATACTATACCTAGGTGGGATAGGGTGTATTCAAACCTACAACAAGAGGAAATGAGGCGAGCACTAGTGAAGACCTCCATCAGCAAAAGCAACAGTAATGGAGCGAAAGGTGAGGAGAAGGAAGATAATGTGGCCCTTCCATCAAAGGGTCCCAATCATGCACAAGGTTCACAGGGGGATAAGAAGAAAAAAATGGACCTATCTAAGGTCAAGTGCTTCAGGTGTGGCGAGTTTGGCCACTACAGTACTCAGTGTCCTCAAAGGAAGAAGGACAAGAAGGAGAAGCAGGACCAAGTGACAACATTCGCAAAAGTAAACAAGGTGTCCTCCAAATTGGAGGAAGACTTCGCCATGTTTGCAGCTATCCCTCTGTTGAAAAAAGTGTAACTAGGTTCGGTCTTCATAATGACATGATATTTGTAAATGATGAAATAAATGAAATAAAATTACTTTTGTATGCCTTGTTGCATGGTTTAATGAGCAAGAGGTTTATTTGATAATGGCCCCCATTGAGAGCCTTAGCATTTATTTTAGGCAAACAATCAATGTCATGTATGAAGAAACTCTTCTTGAGCCTATGTTTAATGTATACAAGTCTATAAGAAATGTCTAGAAGCCCTCCAAAGACAAGCACAATCCCTCTTGAAAAAGTCGGCCTGCAAATCGAATTAATTAAAAGAAGCCATGTTGGCTCACCTATGGAGACACAACCGTTCAGCATGACACGTTGGCGCATTTATGGAGGACAAACTACTATAAATACCAGCTAGGGTCTACGCAAAAAGGGAGTACATGAACTCAGATCCTCTGAAATCTCGGACAAGTACAGTGGTTCAAAAATCTCGGATAAGTACAGTGGTTCAATATTTTCGGATGAGTACAGTGGTTCAGAAACTCAGATGAGTATAGTGGGTCTGTGTTTCTCAGATGGATTCCCCAAAAGTAAAGTCTCCCAATCATCACTGTCTCGACATACGAGACAATATCTTGAAGATCTAGGTGCAGGAAGAAAACACAGTCACAGTCTCGGCATAGTAGTGATGACAAGGATCTCGGTGATCCCACAGTATCACCCTCTGTCTCGACATTCATCCTAGACGCAGTCATGATCTTGGTATATTTGTGATGAGGAGATCTCACAATGACACACTTTGTCTCTGCATACTTCTAGATGCAGTCATGATAGATTCAATTATGATCTCGGTAAAGTCATGATCCTGATCGAGACATAGTTACAAGGTGAAGATCTCAGTAAAGGTGTGGAAATGGTGCAGCAGCAATGATCTCGTTGTTATGATGAATATCTCAGTGAAGGTGCAGTAATGATGACCTCGGTGAAGCAGCAATGATGATGATGATGATATCAGCAGTGACAAAGAAGAGGATTGGTGTCTTGGTCTTGGAGTGGCCTAATACGTCAAGGGTCATGGTCTTGGTATTTGTCAATTGGAATCTCTACAAGAAGAATTTTGTGCGGGTTTTCCTCTCAAAGAGTGAGAGGTTTTGGCCCTGGCAAAAATCCAACATCTTGTGTTCTTGTCTCTTTTGTTTTGGTGACTATTTAATGAACTAAAAGACACACTCTAATAATAACAAGAGAAGAATGTGTTATTAAGGAAAAGTTTAAAATACCTCACAAATAGTTATCATAGCAAAAAGAATCTCATTAACTTAATTTGCCCTAGATTCTTTAACATGGTAAAGGAGCTAAGGTGCTGAAGTCAAAGGAAGGGCAACAAAAAGAGACATTCTAGAATTAGCTTTCAAGAAGGGCATCAAAGCAAGTTGAAGGGCTTTGTGTTTCAAAACCTACATCAAAGATTGAAGGATCAGTCTACAACAGCGAGATAATTTAGTCCTACAGCAAGACTGATTTGGATCCTTATCTAAAGTTCTCGGATAATTCCATAGTCTCATACTACCCACGGTCTCGGGGCTATGCTATTAACATCTCAGTGCCACAATATGAGTAAGTAATCTCAGTCAAAAGAAGAGAAGGCAATGCTTTGGTACGTCTCACAGTCTTGAAATAACCACAGTGCTAGCCACAAATTTGGTGTCATTAAAAATCTCTGTCATACCACAGTGATCTCAACAACTTATACTCTGGAGAAGTTTCGGTGTGTGGTGTTGGACAGTGCAAGAAGGTCTCAAAGATCTTTAAAAGGGATTTCAGTTGTTCATGCTAGGCAACTCAAGTAAGGATCTACAATAAAATCACATCAACTCAAAGATCACCTGGAGGAAGCATCAGTGCATCTTCAACGTGATCATGGTGAAGATTCTATCTTCTCTTGCCAAGTAAGTATTTTGCATTAATCAATTTGGTAAAATCACTTCATAATTGCAAGGAGATCTATAGGTTGGATGGGTCATCAAAGGTCCTTGCATGGAATAAGAAGGATTGTCATAATCCTCATAGATAAGAGAAGTCAGTGAACATATCAAGGGAAAAAGGCCTCCTTTAAATTCATGGGAAGGGACTCTTAAGGGCCTCTCATCCCTATGTAGCAGGAGAGGAGACATCAAAGAGATATATGACATACTAGAAGATATATTCTCTAAAAATGCAGTAAAGAAGGTCACATCACTTAGACCTGATTTACACAAAATTGAAGGTATCAAAGAATGAAGGAATATCTTCATGAGATCTCAATTGAGAGATCTGGGAGAGATGATAAGAAGATAATCATCATTGTTTTAACTGATAAGCAAGGTAACAAATGTCCATGAACAAGAAGGTCACCTCATTCGACAATTTGTGGTCTCTATGCTAGACAGAGAAAGACAAGTTGATGGCAAAAGTGTTGAAGGTTAAAAGACTCAAACATTTGCACAAAGGAAAGGGAAGTTTGGTCCTCAAACAAGACAAAACAGTGTTATGGAAAGAAAGCTCATATCGTTGAAAGATGGAGGGTGTTGAAGAAAAGGGCCAAGGAAAGAGGGAGTAACAGATGTCTACTATGATTGAGATAATATCCCTCACAAAAGCATCCTATCATAAGCTCCTAAATCTTTTGTTATAGATATGACCATGATAATAAGATGCATCGCTACATCATGGAAGCATTGGAAGCAAGAGCTTGTGACATCACCATGGGAATCATGAACGACAAAAGGAACAAGATCCATGGCAGTGAAACATGAAGGATATAGCTCTTGGGAACCTCATTGGACATTGAAGGAAAGGATGAAGTCATCTAGGGCAAGGCTCATCATACATCAAGTCAAAAAGGAAACATCTGCCAAATGGGGATATGCAATATCCTCAATATTCTCTGATGGAATCCTCATCGGAGGGATCACTAATCTAGAGAGGAAGCAAGTGTTTCATCAGGAACTCCAACTTATGGAATTAATGGGATGATGGTATGATGAAGTAGATCAAGGGATTGAAGATCTTTTCAATCAAGGAAGTTGTTGAAAGAAGCCTAGATTACCTAAAGGTAAAATGATGTATGTATGCTTGTATTTAATATTATAAAGTCATGTCGTATGGTTGCAGGTAACATGGATCACCACTCCTATCTTGAGAAGCTTGATCAAAGGGAAAAAGGGTCTCCTCCTCTAAAAGGATGCAGGAAGGCATAAGTCACACTAGATGAAATCAACATAATATGTCCTCATATGAGTATGAGGTGGTTGACTACCATGGAGGAACTCTGATTGAAAACTCCTGGGAATGGAATGTGTGAGGAAGGAAGAGATCGTGAGATATGCATCCATGATGAATGCAATCAACATCCAAAAGACCAAGAAGATTTGACTAAGAAATCTCCCGGAAAGATATGAAGACTCTGATGGAAGTTTAAAAAGATGAAGACCCTTGACAATGATATCTTTGGGAGATATGTAAACATGTATGCACGATATTGATACCTACAGGAAGATGTCATGATGAAAATCGATCTCGTAAGGTACTATTTGACTTAATGTTATGTTTTGATTTCTTGAATAATATCTAGATGAGTTCATGCAGGGCTACTGGAACAAGAGTTGTAAGTACAAGTACAACTAGCATTCATGTGGTGGATGTAAATTCCTGAAAGAAACATGATGAGGAAGAAGTAGCCATATGACGAAGGTTCCAGATATGTATCAAGAAGGCCACTTTCCATGAAGAAAGGAATGACATGACGATCCAAGAAGGAAAGTAATGGATGGCTAATGCCCTACGAGGAAGAAGCTCGGTTGTATTTCATGACATCAAGGAAAGAAATTGATCAAGCAGCTGAAGGACCCACGAAGAAGAAGCTGCTGATGAAAAGGAGAGTCCCTAGTTTAGAGGGAGCTCTGACAAGTCCCTAATTGATAGGGAGCTTGGGCAAGTTACTTGTCAAAGGGAACTTGGGTACATTCCTTTACAGGAATGGGCATATCTTCCCTAGTTAAGAGGGACAGAGAGACACAACATTCTTGTCTTCACTTGGGAAGAAAGAAAGGGGGATTGGGTAATCATCTAGCATCTGATGCTCTTTGAGAATGTGTAGGGCATCCAAGATAAGAGTAGGCAAGAGGACCGATATTCTTTGAGGGTTGGGAATCCAAGATAAGAATAGTCCTAGAAGGTCATACTCAGTGAATATCCGGGTGGGTATGTACCTTGAGAGACAATGATGAAGGTGTCTATAGTCATTGATCTCGCCAACATTGTGCTATGATCTGATGAGAGATAGAGTTGTCAATCAAGGCCTTGTTGTGGAAACAATGTTGGTTACTATGATGCTATACAGATGGGTTACCAATCTGATTCTTCTTATGAGAAATTCTTCAGATTGAGAATGACCAAGTACCATTATGAATACCTCCTTAGTTAAGAGGGAGTGTTGAAGAAAGTGTAACTAGGTTCGGTCTTCATAATGACATGATATTTGTAAATGATGAAATAAAAGAAATAAAGTTATTTTTGTATGCCTTGTTGCATGGGTTTCATAAGCAAGAGGTTTATTTGATAGTGGCTCCCATTGAGAGCCTTAGGATTTATTTTAAGTCAAAGAGTCAATGTCATGTATGAAGAAGCTCTTCTTGAGCCTATGTTTAATGTATACAAGTCTATAAGAAATGTCTAGAAGCCCTCCAAAGACAAGCACAATCCCTCTTGAAGTAGTCGGCGTGTAAATCGAATTAAAAGAAGTCATGTCGGCTCACCTATGGAGACACAACCATTCAGTATGACACGTTGGCTCATTTATGGAGGACAAACTACCATAAATACCCAGCTAGGGTTTGCGCAAAAGGGGAGTACAGGAACTCGGATCCTCTGAAACCTCGGGCAAGTACAATGGTTCGGAAATCTCGAGTAAGTACAATGGTTCAATATTTTCAGATGAGTACAATGGTTTAGAAACTCAAATGAGTACAGTGGGTCTATGTTTCTCAGATGGATTCCCCAGAAGTAAAGTCTCCCAATCATCATTGTCTCATCATACTAGATAGTATCATGAAGATCTCGGTGCAGGAAGAAAACACGGTCACAGTCTCGGCATAGTAGTGATGACAAGGATCTTAGTGATCCCATAGTATCACCCTCTGTCTCGGCATTCATCCTAGACGCAATCATGATCTGAGTATATTTGTGATGAGGAGATCTCACAGTGACACACTTTGTCTCGGCATACTTCTAGATGCAGTCATGATAGATTCAGTTATAGTCTCGATAAAGTCATGATCCTGATCGAGACATAGTTACAAGGTGAAGATCTCAGTAAAGGTGTGGCAATGGTGCAGCAACAATGATATCGTTGTTATGATGAATATCTCAGTGAAGTTGCAGTAATGATGACCTCGGTGAAGTAGCAGTGATGATGATGATCTCAGCAGTGACAAAGAAGAGGATTGGTGTCTTGGTCTTGGACTAGCCTAATAGGTCATGGGTCATGGTCTTGGTATTCGTCAATTGGAATCTCTATACGAAGAATTTTGTGTGGGTTTTCCTCTCAAAGAGTGAGAGCTTTTGACCCTGGCAAAAAGCCAACATCTTGTGTTCCTGTCTCTTTTGTTTTGGTGACTATTTGATGAACTAAAAGACACACTCTAATAATAACAAGAGAAGAATGTGCTATCAAGGAAAAGTTTAAAATACCTCACAAATAGTTATCATGGCAAGAAGAATCTCATTAACTTAATTTGCCCTAGATTCTTCAACACCCTCCCCAGGTGAGGTGGGGTGATATGGAGCTATAATCCTAGAGTTGCGCAAAGGTTTGGGCAGGTTCCATTGAGGTGAGCATCGGCTGGTGTTTTCTCATGGATCATTACCTTGCTACAGGGGCCCACAATATTCAGTAGCAAATGGATCAGTGTCAGTAGATGTAGTGAGATTCCAGAATGACAGTTGCAAACTAGTTGCACTCAGGTGTGGAGCAGCACAAAGCTATGTTGACAACAAAGCAGGAGGCTCAATAGCAATACAGATTCCTCAATGGATAGTGCAGAGTCTAGTAGAAGTCAGATGCTCAAGACACAGATGTAGCACAAAGAAATGATTCATTCAGTATTTCTAATGCTTCTCAGTTGCAGTAGTTGTAGTGGCAGCAACAACAGTTGAGAGGGAGTTGCAATGCAGATGCAGAGTTGGCAGCAATACAATAGTGTCAACAGCAGCACCAATGCAACATCAGAGTTCACAGTGGTTGGTGGGCAGTGGTAGGCATTCATAGTCGCCAAACATCAACAGTGTGTATTGAGGATGATGTAGAGACAAGATGTTGTAGCAGCACGATACTAGAATACCTTCCTCGCTAAGAGGGAGTGTTAGTTTTTGTAGCATTGGATCGTGTTCTAGTCTCAACAATTGTCAGACAGGCTAAGAAACACTAGGACTCCAGAACCCAAAAAAGGTTTCAGGAAAATCCACCTAGAAATGCCTTAATTAAGTTAATAAATGAGTAATTAAATTTTTCCTAAGTCTAACTTAGGAAAAATGATTAATTAACGGCAATTAATTGAGGAAGGTGAGATTTCTCTAGAAACTCACATGGATCGACTAGGAAATGATCTCAAGCATTGATTAAGTTTTAATCTTGGTCGTTGGAGTCCCAAATGGAGATTATATAAAGAAGTCGAGGGGTAGATGTAGAAACACACTTGAGATCGATTTCCTTCTGCAGTTCAGATTTTCCAAAGAGCAACAGCATTTTGTCAGAATAGTTCAATCCAGAGAGGGGGCACAGAGATAGAGAGGCGCAGAGACGGTGAGTCTGGAGGAAGTCCTCCAATTCCGAAGAGTAGCTTGAAAAGTAGCAGATCTAGCCATTGAAACACTGACGCAAGGGCTACACAGTAGCCTCTATAGGGAAATTCAATCCTGTTGGAGAGAAGCTCGTTTTCAATTCCAAAGGCCAAGAAGTTTTTCCAGAGTGTCGGAGAAGCAGTTTCTCAATCAGCAGCAAACAGGAGGGCCCTAGTAGCAGTTGTTCCAGGTAGTGCGTTTAGCAGTCTAGGCCGAGGTGACGCAGGGTCTGGGCAAACCAGTTTGGACGACTCACTTGGAGCTGGCAATCAGAGCCTGGATTGCTTTTGGGATGAGGAAGATTCCTCATAATATTTTTGCCAATATTTTTCTCTGTAGGATTACCAAATTACGGCATCCAGTTGTACTCGAAATTTCTCACTGCTGCTTAATAATAAAAGTTCTCAGCTGCTGCAACTAGTTTTTCCAGGGACTTTTGTCCAAAAACAACGGTGTTTTATTTTTGTGTGTGTATGCTAGTGTTTCCTCAGTTTCCAATTTATCTTCTGCAGTATTTATTATGGTGAAAATTACAATTGTGAATTCTTCATTGTTTGTCATAGCAAATAAACTGCTAGTTAATTTACAGTTATAAGAATAATTTCCAGTGACTGCAATAGTTGAAAATTTCACAACTCAACCCCTTGAAAAGGGTATAAATACAAGTGATTTCAACCTCATTAGTAAACCTCATCAAAAGAAGTTCGATCTACAATAGAAGAGTACGAAATTCAAGGAAGAAACCAAAAAAGTCAAAGGAGAGAGAAGTTGAAGCAAGGAGGAAGGAAAATCGAAGTTTTGACCTAGTTTTTAGACTATTTTCTCTCACGTGCAAAATTCTGAGATGTTGTAGGGGGCCAAAATTGAAGACCTACTACATGTCCGAAATTTAGATGTTGGGGTGCGAAATTATGAGTTTGCAGCAGTTTTGGAAGGGTTTGACCCTTGTTGACTTGGTTTGACTTTGACTAGTTGTAAGGGTTTTTGTTGGAGGGTTGACTTGGTGCTTGGAGGATGTAAAGGTCTAGGGTTTTTGGTTTTGGATTTCTCATTTGAAGATGTTTCTATAAGAAGAGAAGAATTTTGACTGAGGTTTCCCCTAAGAGGGGTTTTTCCCTAGCTGAGAGCCTACATCTTGTGTTCATTGTTTTTGTAATCTTCATTATGTTATGGCTTTGGTAATTCTTTGATGAAAGAGAACATAATAAGAACAAGAAGAAGAAGTTGATATAATATCACAAGCAATTATCAAGCAAGAGAAATCACCCTAAGTGTTGCCATATAGAGTTCTCAACATGGTATCACAGTTAAGGTGAAGAAGGAAGAGGCAGCTTGGAGATCACTCTTAAGGATATAAAAAGAGGGCATGTGTTCTAATCATCTTGGAAGGACATAAGAAAGGACGCAAGAGAGTCACAAGGAAGAGCATAAGGAAGGATGCAAGAAGAAGCTCTAGGGAAAAAAGGGTAATCATTCATCTTGAACGAAGACTACTAGACTAAGAGACTCTTGTTTACAAGAGAACATCTTGAGAAAAGACTTTTGAAGACATCTTGGAACATCTTGAAAGAAGCATCTTGGAAGATCTTTTGAGGACTTTGGAAGACATCATTTGCATGGTAGAAGAAAGAAAGTTTCTCGCTTTTTAATTGGAAGCTCTTGATTGTAGGTCATTATCTTGAAGAAGGATCTCTCTCTCTTGAAAGAACTTCTAGAAAGTCTTTGAAGAAAACAAGAATCTTGGGACCATCATTGAAGTAAGTTTGAAGAAATATCAAGTAACTTTGGAGCATCATTAAAAAAGGCTTAAGAAGTGACAAGCACCTTGGGACTATCATCAAAGAAGGAAGGATACCTCTTGAAGGCATCAAGGAATATCATCAAGTATCCATCGATAAGCATAGTTGCAGAACTAAGCAAGAATAAGGCTGATGAATGGACAAAGTACTTTAAAAATGATTCTCATTGAATCCCTCAAGGATCATCTAGTTCTAGTTATGAAGAAGTATAAAGTCACATATGAAAAGTCTCAAGCCTTTTCTACTAAAGGAAAGAAGTAGAAGAAAGGGAGGTTTGGAAAGTTTGAACCTCATCAAAAGAATCAATTTCAAGGAAGAATTGATATGTCCAAAATGAAATGCTATATATGTAATTATCTTAAGAATCCTAAAAATAGAATGAACAATAAGAAACAAGAAACAGGTAGAGCTCTCACAATTGTAGATAGAAAAGAACCTAAAAAGAAGCCAACGATATCTTTTGTTGTAGTCTCATGACATCATGGATAGAAGTGTATGCAATTAAAACAGTTCGAGTGCATATAGACAGTTGCATTGAAAGCAGTCATCTAGCAAGAATAAAAGTTTTTTTGGACCTATTAATGCAACAACACTTTGGGATCATAAGGATCCTGTAGGAATCACAAAAAGACTTTTCAATAAATGGAAGAATCATTATGACATGGTAAGAGTATAAGAAGTTTGCAAGCATAGTTATAGCATGAAGGAAGTCTCATCTTCAAGAAAAGAGCTAGTTCGTTCAAAAGAAGTAGACTAGATAGTTGTCTTAAAGAAGAAGTATATGCCTGATAACTTGAACATGAACATGGTGTGGATAAGTTTTGGATAAAGTTTGGAACTCTTCTAGATGGAAGACACGATAGTTGAACCTAAAGATAGTAATCAACATCCGATATAGTCTCTTGAAAGTTTGTTGACTACAAAGGGAATTATTGCAAGATAAGTGCTCTATCTCTCTTCTTATACTATTATTTTCTTTAGCTTAGTCCTTTGATTTTATATACATTGCTTGATTATATATTTTCTTTTTATGATCTCCCTAAAAACGATTGCAAGTATATTCTAAAGATTGTTTGTGAAAGAAGAAGTCAAAACTTTGTAGCTAGATTCAAAGGGAGCCTCAAAGGGAGATTTAAACCTTGGAAGAACTTTGAGTTTAAAAGAAGCTTTGATTCAGAGGGAGCAATTCAATATTAAAGTAAAAATCAAAAGTAGGTATGATCAATTAGTTGGTAATACATAGTCTTTGCATATAGGGTTTTGCGGTGCCTTTATGATAGGTATAAAAGACAATAAAAGTTTTAGGGTTTGAAGATGGCATATTTTGCATGATTAGAATCTACGGTTTACATTTTTGAAAGTTTTGTTTGGTATCTAGTGCTTGTAAAACATAGATGGGACTTGAATTGGAAAAACCCTAGAATAGTGAAAACTATAGCCCTTATTATTTGTTCCCTCGTGAAGTGCTAGCTCTTAATTTCTAGAGATTGGAGATAGAATCTAGGATATGTAGTAAAACCCTTGTGAGGGCTGAAGTAAAAGGGAAACCTAGGGCTTGAATGTCAAAACCCTAGGTGTAGAAGTTTTTGCTCAAATTAAAAACCCTAATAATGGTTAGGTCTTGGGATATTTAGGGTTTGTAACCAAAACCCCATATGCTCACTTTTTGAAGTCATAATAACCCTAAATTGATAAAATTAACATCATGCTCTTGAGCGTGTATAATTTGCTTGGTTGTACTTGTTGATAAAATTGAAGGTACATAATGGAGGCATTCAAAATTGTGAAAGAAAGATGAGAAAGATGAAAGAACAAAACAGTGAAAATCTCTTGCTCGATGATGACTTCATAATAAGCATGATAGAAAGAGGGTGCTGCAGAAACCCTAATAATACTGAAGTTTATGTCTACTAAGCATATTGATCATTGAAAGTCGAAGTCGAACTTGGTTACCGTATGAAAATAAAACAAAGGAATGATGACTTCGAAGGAAGCTTTGAATCTTGAAAAGGTTGTCTTAAGGTATGTCTTTAAGTTTTAAGAGGATGGCTCCATGATGTTCAGGAAGGTTGAAGCTCTTCGATGACATGATGATACAAAAGGAGCCCATGTAACTACTACTACTATGATCTCTACTAAAACAACAAAATAGTTGATGTTGGACAAATCTCCCTAGTTGAGAGAGAGCTTGGATATATTACCTCTGTGTATATCCTCCTTAGTTAAGATGGAGTAATGATGGATAAACTTCATGTGTCATGCACTAAGGCTAGGGCTAACAGTTGTATGTCTAGTGAAGGCCATGAGGAAAGAATGGGGTTCGAAGGATTCGGTAAGCATCTGAGATTGGTACTCCTTAAGGATAGATATTCTGAAAAAGTTTGACCTTGATGATGACAAACCTGTACTAGTTTGTATTCCATGAGGTTGAAGCACCGACCAGATCATGGCAACGAGTTATTGTACCTTAGGCCAAATAGCCTGTATGATCGTACTATTAGGGTTGGTATCTTGGCATGTAGCCTAGATGATACCTAGATCCCTGGTTGGGTTGGTACCTTGGCAGGTAGCCTAGATGGTACCTAGATCCTTGTTGCTATCTTGGCAGGTAGCCTAGATGATACCAAGATGTTTGTTGAGTTGGTATCTTGGCAGGTAGCCTAGATGGTACCTAGATCTCGGTTGGTGTCTTGGCAAGTAGCCTAGATGACCACCTAGATCCCTATTGAGTTGGTGTCTTGGCAGGTAGCCTAGATGACACCTCAATCCTTGTTGAGTTGGTATCTTGGCAGGTAGACTAGATGATACCTAAAACTTTGTTAGGGTTGGTGACTTCGCAAGTAGCCTAGATGAAACCCGGTGTCTTGGCAGGTATCCTGGATAACACCTGGATCCCTGTTGGGATGGTACCTTTGCAGGTAGCCTAGATATTTCCTAGATGGGTTGATACCTAGACCCCTAGCATTGTGCGTGTTGTTTTTCTTATGAGAACTCTTTATAGAATCCTTGTACCTATTGTACAATTATGAATACCTCTAGTTAAGAGGGAGCGTTGAAAATGTAACTATGTTTGGTCTTCATAATTGTCATTGCATTCATGTTATTATGTATCTCTTATGTATCTATCAAAAGAAGAAAAGAAGAAAAAAAATTATTATTTTTCAAGCATGGTTTTCATTCTCCATTTAAGTGGTCTTCTAGGTCAAGCATGGTTTTCATTCTCCATTTAAGTGGTCTTCTAGGTCAAGCATGGTTTTCATTCTCCATTTAAGTGGTCTTCTAGGTCAAGCATGGTTTTCATTCTCCATTTAAGTGGTCTTCTAGGTCAAGCATGCATTTCATGCTCCTAGGGTTTGTCAAGTCAATAAGAGATGTGTCATGAGTCAAGAGAGTCTTTGTCCTATGTATAAGACCCTATTGGGCAATTTGTAACAAGAAAGAAGAATTAGTTTTGAGTCAAAATTGTCAATATTGACCTCCAAGACCAAGTCGGCCTTACCAGTCCAAGTCAGCCTAGAAGAGGTTATTCAACCCCTTGAAAAGGGTATAAATACAAATGATTTCAACCTCATCACAAGAAGTTCGATCTGCAATAGAAGAGTACAAAATTCAAGGAAGAAGCCAAGAAAGTCAAAGGAGAGAGAAGTTGAAGCAAGGAGGAAGGAAAATAAAAGTTCTAACCTAGTTTCTGGACTATTTTCTCTCACACGTGCAAAATTCCAAGATGTTATAGGGGGCCAAAATTGCAGACCTACTACAGGTCCGAAATTTAGATGTTGGGGGCCGAAATTATGATTTTGCAGCAGTTCTAGAAAGGTTTGACCCTTGTTGTCTTGGTTTGACTGACTGATTGGAAGGGTTTTTGTTGGAGGGCTAACTTGGTGCTTGGAGGAGGTCTTGGTCTAGGGTGTTAGCCTTGGATTTCTCATGTGAAGATGCTTCTATAAGAAAAGAAGAATTTTCACTGTGTTTCCCCCTAAGAGAGGGGTTTTGCGCTAACTGAGAGCCTACATCTTGTGTTCATTGTTTTTGTAATCTTCATTGTATTATGGTTTTGGTAATTGTTTGATGAAAGAGAACATAATAAGAACAAGAAGAAGTTAATATAATATCACAAGCAATTATCAAGTAAGAGAAATCACCTTAACTGTTGTTGCCATATAGATTTCTCAACAGAGAATGATTCCAACCTCATTGGATTTCATACAAAGAAAATGGAATTTTAGCTCCCACTCAAAATCCAACAAACTTAACAATTTTCAGGGTTTCAAGATTTGGGGCATTGCAATGTTTCCATTGGATTCTATCATGTATGAGGGTATGGAACTAGCATTTAAACAAGAGCACCAAGCCCATTATGTACTTTGATATTGGTGGCATTGATTATTGAACTCTTTTGCCATGACTCTAGTAAAATTGTACCTATCATTCAAAGAAAATCTCAACTTGACATGTTAAGCTTTTTCTATCTTATTGTAGTGCTTAGAGGTTGATATTGATGATGACGATCCCAATGTACACAATGGTTTTGATGGTATATAGGTCTATGTTGTAGCATGAATTTTTTTTGGACTGTAGAAGCCATCTAAAGCCTCTATGTTGATGTATTTTTTATTCAAATATTGCACTTGAAGTTATTTTGGTTTTATGCACCCTTGCTATATATATGAGAAACTTTGCATATTCAGGTATAATGGTTTGGATTCATATGGATGCACATGATTATTTACATTTTTTTTCCAAAATTTGAATATTTATGTATTTTTTAGTTGACCGGTATTTTGGGTCCAGTTTTTTTCCAATTCCAAGTTTTGGGGGTGATCCCACACATCCCCCCTATGTGTCTCCCCATTCCCGTGTCCCCCAATCTCAGAAACTTGGTGGAACATTGCATTTCATTCAATATGTGTTATTTTTTCCTAAATGGATTCCTTTATATTCCAAATATTTTGGATATTTAATTGGTAAGCATTGGTTGCTCTAATACCAAATGTGAAAACCAATTTTGCTCACCAATTAAATATCCAAAATACTTGGACTATAAAGAATCTATTTAGGATATATATATATAAAAGAAAATTATATGATGATAGTACAATGAGGATCCCATATAAATATCTAAGCAAAAGTGACCTTTCATTAATTGTCATGTCCTTTCTTAGGTTGTGTCTCTCCACTAATTATTAATTATTTATTATGAGTAGTATTTAACATTATTTAAATTTATATCACACGGAGGGGGAGGAGACAAAGAAAGAACAAAGAAACCTCACACATGCCAATGACATGAAAAGAAGGCAAAACCAACAACAGGGATAGGGAAAACCCTCCAATCATAATCAAGCCAACAAATATTCAATCTTCACAACATCGATGACCCTAAAAAAACTCAAGAGCCCTCTCTAAAATTCAATGAAATTCATGAAGAAGTGGCATTCATCTAACAAGAGTCATGTTACCCACCAAAATATGTAACCTTATAGGAGAAAACTCTCTCCTATCTTGGATAGCCATCCAGCCAACAGCGCCAGACATCGCTCGTTGATGATGACATGCCACATTCCTCCGCCATCTACACCAGTCATGCACCTCTCACCATCAAACATTCCTCTTGGATGAAAGTGGGCTACCACTCAACAAGTACTTCAACCATTTCACAACCGAGCACTTTTATTAAATGTTTTGGGCATTCCAACACGAGTAAAGGGGTGATATGGATGATTGCCTAATCTTGACTATAAAATTGTTCTCTCACCTTACCAAGGAGGTTTAGTCTTTGACCCTAGTCCAGTGGGAACTCCTCTAAGGCCTTAGGGTTATAGGAGAAGGACTACTTGGCAAACTTGCGTTGAAGTTCGAACTAGCATGTCCATTACCCATTCTATACTTAAAATCTTCCATCTCTCATCATTTCCTATCCCACCTCCATCCTTCGAGTTAACTATCATTGGTTCAATGGGATTTGGCACTCACATCCACATCCTTCAGTAGGGCCAAAAAACTTTGCCCTAGAGGTTGATGCAGCAAAAAGAATGAAAAAGCATAAGATGGCCACAACAAAAGAAAAAGAAAACTAAGATACAAAAAATGGTCGAAACAAAGGTTAGCACGTGGGAAAAAGCCTAGCATGAACTCTACACCCCCTCATTAGCCATCACCCAATTCTTGAGCCCTCAATGTTCCATCTTATTACAAGGAACCCTTACATGTCCCTACCCTAATGAGCGCGAAACTGACTCTTAAGAGGTAAAATAAATGTTATATCACAGAGAGCAAGCTTTGATCCTTGAGCCATGCACCATTAAAAGCATTATCTAAAATAAGTAGAAGGTGCACCAGAGGGGTGGAAAAAGCATGTCGAGGAAGGGGTAACTCATGCCTCCACGATTGCTCCCTCCATTACATTTATACATTCAAGACGTGGACCTCCATTAGTTGGTCACCTGACCATGGCACTTGACCATGAAGTCAGTCCCTTCTGTTGCCACCTATTCTCACTAACACCTGCGGATTGAAGGGTTGACGTTGGAAATGCCACCTCTCCTTAGGAGCTGGAAGCACCTAATAGGGTTGATTACTTAGCCACCCATACAAAGGTAAGAAACACTTTTATAGGGCTTGGTCTAGTTAGATATTTGAAGGTGATCCTGGTTTGAAGTATCATTATGCCCTTAACACTTAGATGCATCTATGGTTATGGTCTCTAATGAATGGTTTCTTTCGCGTGAGTTTGAGATGGTTTTTCCAAAGAGTTTCGAGCAACTAAGGCCTTGGGGGCATCCTATTCCACTCCTACTCCACATGATGCCTAGGCCATACTACACTTCCAGAGAGCATGATGATCTTGCAAATGCAATGTTGCCCCTATTCAGCAAAGTGTTGGGCACTTATATGATCTTGGCAGTTGATGGATACCCCGTAGCACCCTTAGATGCCAGAATGTTAAGCTTCTTTTGCTTAGCATTGAGGATTCTTGATGATGTACCAATGGTCTCGGCATACCCTCAGGTTAGCCTTGACACTACTCGATGAGCATGCCTTGATCCAAAGCCCAAATGGGGATGATTATCCCCCCGAATGATTAAGAAGGGATTTGAGAGAAGTTATTTATAACCAATAAAGTGTTTGCACCACTATCAACCAACCAATTGTCACAAGAATCTGCAGTAGAGGAACTAAAAAGAGCAGAAACGAGAAAGTATTGTGAATGTGTTTCAATTGCATTATTATCATACCTTGGGTTCCTTGAACTCTTGGAAGAAGGTAGCATTCTTTACGAACAGCAGGAGCTTCTCTTCTTCTATAATCAAATCTAAAATTATTGCTACAATTGTTGTAGTTGGATCTTGGTGCTCTTCTATTTTCAAGACAGTCACAAGCATAGTGGCCATGCTTATGGCAATTGCAGCGTTGAACTTTTGATAGGTCCCTATTCCATTTATAGGAACTGTTGGATCTAGGAGTATGATTTCTTGAAAGTGATGACCTCTTTTTCCTTTTTGCTTCTTGCCTTGGGATAGCAAAGGCAGTAGGTTCTCCCTCTTCACGCTTGGGAATTCTTTCATTGGAAATCATTTTGGCTTCTTCTTGATTGCACTTTCCCAAGAGCTCATCAAATGTGGGTAACTTATCATTGTTGTTGAATGTAGTAATAAAAGTTTTCTAAGTTGGAGAAAGACCTCCAAGCGTAATCAACACCAACTCTTTATCATATACAATTTCACCAACAGTTTGTGAAAAATTTGTCTATTGCAGTAACTAGAAATTATTCTCCTAACTGTAAATTTAATTATGCAGTTTATTTGCTACGGCAAACAATGAATAAATCACAACTGCAATTTTCAACATAACAAATATTGCGGAAAATAAAACACTGGAAACTGAGAAATTCTAGCACACACAAGAATTGTGACACCGTTATTTTTGGACAACTGTCCCCAGAAAAACCCAATGTGGCAAAACCGGTGCAGCAGTTGAGGGTTTTCTAATTTATGCAGCAGTAGAAATTTTGAGTACAATAAAATGACACCATAATGGCGTTTCTATCTACGAAAAACACTGGCAAAAATATCTGTGGGAATTTACCCTCCTCCTCCAGCAAACTCGCAACAAACTAAGTCTCAGAACTAGCTCTGGAACCCTCTACGTCAGCCTTTTGTGCTGCTTCTGCACAAGCCCTACTCGTATTTCCCAGAAATTGCTTCTGATGTGACGTCTACCCTGTTGCTGCCACTAGCAGTGATTATTCCAGCCTCCTAGAGATTTTCCCAGTCACTGAAAGTTGAATCAACCCACCTTCTGGCTGAATCAAAAGGCCTATCTTGAGGCACTGCACAGTGCCAGCGCTGCCTCTTGAGGAATATTTTTGGCCTTCTCTTCTAACTCTTCCGGAAATGGAGATTCCTCTAGATATCTACTACTCTGCCACCTGCAACTCGACCTCCGACTCGATTTCTCTTGCTGAATCACCTACACTGGAAAATCGAATTGTCTAGATCACTGAGTGTCTGCTCTGGTGTGTTTTCTCCAAGTGCCCATCGACTTCCTATAATCCTCTATTGGACCTCCAACGGCCAAGATTAAAACTTAATCAAGGGCCGGGATCATATCGGAGTCAATCCATGTGAGTTTTTAGAGAATTTTCACCTTAACTTAACTAATTCTAATTAATTAACCAGTTTTCCTAAGTTTAGACTTAGGAAACATTAAAAAAGGGGTTAATAATCTAATTAAGCCATCTCTAGGTGGAATTTCCAGAAAATATTTATGGATTTTGGAAATCTCATGTATTCTAGCCTCTCCACCAAGTTTGTAACAAGAACACATTCGATGCTACAAAAACTAACACTCCCTCTTAGCGAGAACTATGTTCTAGCGCTACACACCCTACCACAACACCTTGTCTTTGTATCACCTTCTGTCACGCTGCGGATGTCTGGCTGCTGCTGCCCACAAACTACTGTGCAACTCTGATGTTGCATCTGTGTTGCTGGTGACACTGTTGTATTGTTGCCAACTCTGCATCTGCATTGCAACTTCCTCACATCTATTGTTGCTGCAATTGTAACCACTACAACTAAGAAACATCCAAAATAATTTGTCCCTACTACTAAAATGGGTTCTCCACCACACCCATCTGTTCTCTGAAATAGAAGAACTTAGCTCTCCCTAAAGCTTTCATGAGTATATTTGCAACCTGCTCTTCTATGGGAACATATTGTAGCTGGACTGCTCCACGTTGTACACAATCTCTGATGAAATGACACCTAATATCTATGTTTTTTGACCTGTCATGAAACATTGGATTCTCAGAGAGCCTAATCCAACTTTGATTATCATAGTAGACATTAGTCGCCTCCATCCTCTGCCTAAACAAGCTTACTAGCAGCTTCTGAAGCCATATAGCTTCGCACGTAGCTGTGCTTGCTACCATATATCCTGCTTCTGCAGATGTCAATGCTACTGACTTCTGCTTCCTGCTACACCAAGAAACCATCCCTGATCCAACATTGAAGCAGTACCCAAAGGTACTTTTCTTATCTATTGAACTGCCTGCCCAATTTGCATCTGTGAACCCACATAATCTGATGCCATCCCCTCGGGTATATCTCAACCTATACTCGATTGTGCTACGCACATACCTCAAAATATGCCTCGTTGCTTCCCAATGTACCCTCTTCGATTCTACCATAAACTCACTGAGGGTATTGACTGCGAAGCAAATATTTGGCCTAGTGTTGACCAGATACATGAGAGAATAGATAAGTTGTCTATACAAGGTGGGGTCAACATCCTTATCATCTGATGGATCTATCTTCTTCTAGTTGGTGATCATGGACGTAGACATGGGTCTACAATCCTGCATTCTGAACCTCTTCAGAGTATCTATAGCATATCTTCCCTGCCCAAGGAAGATCTCCCCATCCTTCTACCACACTTCCAATCCTATAAAATAGTGCATCAACCCCAAATCCTTCATATCCAACTTTGTTGTCAGGGTCCTCTTGCAATCCTCTATGAGCCTTGATGATCCTATCAAGAAGAGATCATCCACATAAAATACTAGGATGAATGGCTCGCCCTTTACCATCAAATAGTAAAGGTTGGGATCTATGTCACTCTTGACGAATCCCATTTGTTGTAGGTAGTTGTCAATCCGACCATACCATGCCCTGGGAGCCTCCTTGAGCCCATATAAATCTTTCTTCAATCTGCACACATGAGTGCACCTCTCATGAGTCTCGAAGCCCTATGGTTGTTCAATGTACACCTCTTCCTCTATCACCCCGTTCAAGAATGTTGTCTTGACGTCCATCAGGTGAATCTGCCATACCATTTGAACTGCTAGGGATATAATTGACCAAATAGAGGTGTATCTGGAAACTAGAGAGAAGGTCTCCAAATAATCTATCCCTTATTTTTGTGCATACCCCTTTGCCACGAACCTAGCATTGTACTTCGCCACGCTATCATCTGCAACATACTTAATCTTGTGGATCCATCGAGAACCGACAACTGACCTGTCCTCAGGCCTCGGTACCACTTCCCAAACATCATTCGTCATGATAGAGTTGTATTCTTCTACCATGGCATCTACCCGCTCATGATGTTGTGTGACTTCCAGAAAACTAGAAAATTTTTGCAACCTGAGCTACCAATGCTTGATATCTGTCAGGTTGTTTGCGCTCTCTCTTGTTCGTCCTAGGTGCTCCAACAAACTCCTCTGCATCTCTCAATGTCTGACTAACTCCTCTGCTGGCTCGACCACTAGTAGTGGGAGATTCTACTAGTTCCCTCCTCATCCTGCCCCTACTACTCCATTTCATGGGATCTTAATGGATTCCCTGCTCCTGAGGAAATGCTAGTACTAGTTACTGTATTGGATCTCTGTGACTGTCCCACTAGTGGGACCACTGGCTGCCCCTATTGCTGGACCAATGGAACTTATTGATTATGATCACCTGCAAGCATCTCACAAGATCTCTTAAAAGCTCGATCTTCCATGAAATTTACGTCCCGTCTCACTACAATCTTCCTATTGCTAGGAATGTAGGTCATGTATCCCTTGGAGGTCTCGCTATACCCAACGAGAAACCCCTTCTCTGCAGTCTAATCCAATTTGGTGCACTTCTCATCTGGCACGTGGCAATAAGCAACGCTACCAAAGATCCTTAAGTGACTAACTTCAAGCTTCTTTCTTGTGAAGACCCCTTATGGCATTTTCTTCCCCAATGCTCTATGAGGGCTATTGTTCCGAATATACATTGTCACGTTACGTGCCTCTACCAATAGAAACCTGAGCAAATGTTGTCATATGACATTGCTTTTGCAGCCCCAACTATGGTTCTACTTTTTGGTTTCGCTACCCCATTCTGTTGTGGGTTATATGGAGTTGTCCATTCTCTTCTGATGCCTTCCTTCGCACAAAAATATGTTAAGTCTTTATTAATATATTCTCCACCATTATCTGAGCGAAGCACCTTGATCTTCTTCCCTATCGCATTCTCCACGAGGGCCTTAAACTCTCTGAAACGATTGAAGACCTCATCTCTAGTCTTCAAAAAGTAGATACAAGTTTCCTTGGAATGGTCATCAATAAAGGTGACAAAGTATTTGGCACCACTGAGAGCTCTAGTGGACATCGGGCCACAAATATTTGAATGTATAAGTCCTAACACGCCATTTGCTCTGCTGATGCTTCTTGGGAATGTTGCCTTAACATACTTCCCAAGTAAGCATCGTTTGCACACATCAACATGTTCCGTGCCAAGTTTTGGAACCACTGTTATTGTTTCCCTGAGCATCTTGAGTGCTCCATGCTGTAGATGTCCCATTCTCCTATGCCATAACTCATTTGGTTCCTTCCCACTGCTACCATCACTGCTTGTTAGTGCCATTGGAGAGTCAAGTCGCAACCTGTACAATTTGTTTCCTTGAACCCCAATCTATCTTACCCTCTTCTAGCTTGAGTGTTTGACAAACACTTTCTTCCCTACGAAGTGGATATCAAATCCCTTATCCTGTAACTGGGATACTGAAATCAGGTTCAAACCCAATCCTGGCACATGCAACACATCTATAGTGTCGGTGCTTGCTCCTGACTCCCTCTGAAAATCGATGGTACCTCTCCCTACTGGAGTACACTTTGTTTTGTTTCCCATCGTAATTTGGAAGTCCATCTGCTCCTCCTTGTAGCTAGAGAAATATTCTCTAACCCTTGTCATATGAGTTTATGCTCCACTGTCTATATATTAGACACCCTGTGAAGTTGATCCTGAAAAGGAAGCAAATTCGTCCTCCAACTTGGAAGACAAATCTGAAGCCTCCTGACTGTTAATTTTTTCCATGGTCATAGAAAAGACAATTTGTGTGTTATTCCGTTCCCACCCGACGTTGATTTTGTTGCTGCAAAACCTTTCTGCGCCCAACCAAAAATCTACTTAGCAAAAATTTGAGTTGTTGTTGCTCCCTCTGACTGTTGGAATCACTATCTCGGCAAATCGACTTTTCTGCCAAGCTGCTACTGAAAATTGACCCTCTTGCTGAATTGTTTGTTTAAGCACAGCATAGCCTCTTAGAATTTTAACTTATTGCTCCCCTCTGAACTACAAAATTCTCTCCTTCGCTTTTGAGCTTCCTAGCTGATCACGTATGCTCTGATTTCGTCTATTCCAATAATTGGAAATTATTCTCCTAACTGTAAATTTAATTATGTAGTTTATTTGCTTCGGCAAATAATGAATAAATCACCACTACAATTTTCACCATAAAAAATACTATGGAAAATAAAATACTAGAAACTAAGAATTTCTAGCACACACACAAGAATTGTGGCACAGTTATTTTTGGACAATTGTCCACGGAAAAACCCAATGTTGGAAAACCGGCGAAGCAGTTGAGCGTTTTATTATTTATGCAGCAGCAGAAATTCTGAGTACAATGAAATGACGTCAGACTGGTGTTTCTATCTAAGAAAAACACTAGCAAAAATATGAGGGAATTTACCCTCCTCCTCAAGCAAACCCGCAACAAATGAGCCTCAGAACTAGGTCTAGAACCCTCTGCATCAACCTTCTACGCTGCTTTTGTGCAAGCCCTACTCGTACTGCCCAAAAACTGCTTTTGATGTGGCGTCTAGCCTGTTGTTGCCACTGGAAGTGATTCTTCCAGCCTCCTGGACATTTTCCCAATCTCTGGAAGTTGAATCGACCCTCCTTCTGGTTGAATCGAACTACCTATCTTGAGGAGTTGTGCAGTCCCAGCACTGCCTCATAAGGAATATTTTTGGCCGTCTCTTCTAACCCTTCCGGAAATGGAGACTGCTCCAGAAATCTGCTACTCTGCCCCTCTGCCACCTACAACTCGACCTTTGACTCAATTTCTCCTATTTAATCACCTGCACTAGAGCTATCACTCATTTGTAGAAAGTTTACTTCAAAGAGACCTTACTTGATGAGGAAAGATTAAAAAATAGATTAATAATCTAATTAAGCCATCTCTAGGTGGAATTTCCACAAACAATTTTTGGGGTTTGGAGATCTCATGTATTCTAGCCTCTCCACCAAGTTTCGTGACTAGAACACATGCGATGCTACAAAAACTAACACAGTTGATAGTTGATCCTTGATTTTCGATATCCTCATGAAGTATGCTTGAATGGTCTCTCCTTTGTTCATCTTGATGTCCTTGAGTTGATTCTTCAAAGCAAGGATTTGACTCAAGTTGTTTACTCGATACATTCCAATCAATTTGTCATACATTTCCTTAGATTTCTTCAACTTGGAGACATAGGTGATGAGATGGTCTCCAAGAGAATCAAGGATAATCCTCATAGCCTTGACTTCTCCCTTCTTGAATCTAGCCTTAACAGTAGCATTCGAATTTTCTGGTGGTTCTGCTACCTTGCCTTCCACATATTCTAGTACATCATGTCCTTCAAGAGTAATATCCAGTTTTGCCTTTCATGGACCAAAATTCAAAGCATCATTCAGCGTCTCTTCAGTCTTTAAGTAAGAAGAAGATATCTTGATCAAGTCAAACAAATTTCAGCAGCAAATAAGGTCTCTTTGAAGTAAATTTTTTGCAAAGCGAGTGATAACTATTATTTTCTTGGGCAACAAATTTCAGTAGCATGTAAAATCTCTTTGAAGTAAAATTTCTGCAAAAGGAGTGATATAGCTCTTATCTTCATGGGCAACAAATTTCAGCAGCAAAGTAAGATTTCTTTGAAGTAATTTTTTAGCAAAAGGAGTGATAGAGTTTATCTTCTTGGGCAACAACTTTCAGCATCAAGTAAGGTCTCTTTGAAGTAAACTTTCTACAAATGAGTGATAGCTCTTATCTCATTGGGCTTGTCTTCACCAAAGCTCTTATACCATGTTGAAATTCTGAGGTTCTATGTTGAAACAATTACTTATTCCATAAACTTCTTTTTGCTGAAATTGTAGATAGAACATAAACCAAACGCACAATAGAAGACAGCCAAGAAAAGAATGAGACACGGAGAATTTAGGTCCAATGACCAGGGCAAAACTCACAATGGGAAAACCCAACTAGATTCCTCTTCTCTTAGATATCAATTGTTCAGCAAAGATACAGAGTACAATGAGAGATCAAAAGCATGAATAAGTTCACCCAAATTTGAACAAGTTGTAGCATGAAAATCAGTAGTAGCAGCAGCAGATGCAAACACTAAATCAACCTTGGCTCACCAAGTTCTGCTCTTACTCTCCAAGTCTATCTCTCTCGCAATCTTTTTCAAGTCTCTCCAACTATCTCTCTCTCTCAAGTTCGAATTCATTTTTCAAAATGCACAAGTTGTTAATTTTACGTATGTTCTATGCTAGAGCAATTTGTTTAAATTCTCAGAGATAGCAATCACATCAGCATTAAAGTAAACTACAGATAGAACATAAATATAAATCGCAGAAGACAAGCCAAGACAATAGGACACACGATGTGGCACCAACCAGGGACAAACCCCAATATGGGGAAACCCTTGATCAATTCTTCTTTTATGTTCTTCAAAGTTCAATAGAGATAGTGAGAGAGATAGTACATTTACAATAGAAGTCAATATTTTGACTTTTGATATCGCATGAGATCAGTTGAAGACATATTGCTTCAACTGATTCTCTAAGGTGACTCCTTCACCTATCAGAGTGTTGCCTTTCATCCATTTGCTACACATAACTGTGTGACACCATGCTATACCATCATAGTGTTGGTCCTAGATGATTGAGCTACTCCCATTTGTTCTTATCATCATGCTGCATCATACATCATCATGTCCATGCTGCTCCTTATTGAGATTGCTACAGAGATGGTCTCTCCATATTCTTCAAGCCTTGCAACTGCACCTACTGTAGATTATGTAACATCATGATATTAGACCATTCATTCTTATCATCCTTTATTATGACTGAGATCACTATGTTGTGCATTTTTGTGGGATCACTGGAATCCTTCTCATCATAATTATGACGGGACTATGACTGTAGGCCGAGACAAAGAGTGTCACTTCAAGACTCTTGTCTTCACAAGTATGCCTGAGATTGTTATGTCTCCATGACTATGTATAAGGTGTCTCCATGACAGTGTATAGATGTCTCCATGACCTGCATAGTATAGAGTCTCCATTGACTGCATATAACTGTCTCCATGAATGAGTCTTCATGACTGCGTATAAATATCTCTATGCCCTGCATATAAATGACTTCAAGAACTGTCTGTAAGGAATCTCTATGCCCTGATCTACACTACCAGATCCACTCTACACGGTTTAATCTACGCTGCCAGATTTGAGAACATTACAGGATGTCGAGAGTGTCTCAACATGACTGCACCAAAAACCATGGCGCAGTCAATACCCTACTACAGATTTTCTCTACGGCTACCCTTTATGACTATGTTTAGGGTTGTTTGGACAGTGTATAAGTACCTGCATTTAGGGGCTACATATGGCTGTAGTTCATCACGGCATTTTAGAGCTTCACGTGGCTGGGAGCCTCTCCCTTCATCTGCGTCTTGATGTCTCCTCCATGACTGGAATTTAGGGCATCACTTGAAGACTAGCGTATCACTCTTGGTGTCTCTCTCCTTCACCAAAAACCCAGACGTGGAGAGGAGGAGACTACACATGAAGAGGTGTGTGTTCCAAATGATTACAAACCCTCTATATTTATACTAAAAATGTAGATGATGAATAGACAGGACTATTGGGCTTCTGAGCCTACTCAAGTTACTGGTCGACTTGACAATTTGTCTTATAACATAAATAAATTCATAACTCCATGAATACTTATCGAAATCATATGATCTTTAGATCAATCCTACACCTCTCGATGAGAGGGATCCGATAAAAATATCAACTACCATAAATAAGATAAACCACAGGGAGTTTGGCCCTAGTTGCCAATTTTAACACTCCCTCTCAACTAGGGAGAACATCCGCTGATCCATATGTCCAACAGTACTATCTCTGCCATCAATGCCCTGCATTGCTTTGCTCAACTCTACTCAACTCTGTTGGCTCTGCTCAGCTCTGTTGGCTCTGCTCTGCTCTGCTCAGCTCTACTCAACTATGTTGGCTCTGCTCAACTCTGCTCAACTCTGCTGGCTCTGCTCAACTCAGCTGAACCATGAAGAAGAAGAATTGATCGAGAATGTGTTATACCATTCTCCACTGACCCAAAATCAGTCTCAGAGTGTGTACCACTGGTTTGAGACTAGTTCTCAACCGACCCGAAGTCAATGCCATAGTAGGTACAACTCCTACCACTGGTCCCAGACCAGTTCTCTACTAACTCGAAGTCAGTCTCAAATTATGTACCACTGGTCCTAGACCAATCCTCAACCGACCCGAAGTCAGTGTCATAGTAGGTACAACTCCTACACTGGTCCCAGACCAGTACTCTACTGACTCGAAGTCAGTCTCAGAGTATGTACCACTGGTCCCTGACCAATCCTCTAATGACCCAAAGTTAGTATCATAGTGGGTACAACTCCTACCACTGGTCCCAGATCAATGAAGGTCATCCTAGCATAGGGAGTACGGTAGATACAACGACGCGTCCATCGGTACTAGTATTGTTCCTATCCTCATTTTCCTGCTCATTGATCAGATGAGAGGTACTTCCCATGAGTCCCAAACTGCATGGGTAGGATGCCTCGACATGAGAACTAATCATCTTGTCCACAGGAGAGCGAATCATCCTGTCTAGTGGATGCCATGGAGAACTAATCATCCCGGCCCACAGGAGAGCGAATCATCTTGTTCCACAATCACCATGGAGAACACATCACCCAGGCCTCACAGGAGAACTAATCATCCTACTACACAATCGTCATGGAGAACAAATCATCCAGACCTCACAGGAGAACTAATCGTCCTGCTACATAGTCGCCACGGGGTGTCACAGGGAAATTTTTGATTCTTTTACCCTGTACACGTACACCACCAGGGGATGGTGAGTCACCCTGTGGTCATATGTCGCTCCAAGAAGTACCTCGCACCCCCCTGGAGCTCCTAGAGCTCAGTACATCATACTTGACCCTCGTTAGAGGGTCTTTGAACGACACCAAGTCGTTCTTATAAAGTCAGGAATTTAACCTTTCCTAGGGGCTTTGTCAAAATGTCGGCAACCTGTTCATCTGTACCGATATGTTGGAGCCTTATAGCTCCCCACTGCACCATATCTCGAATATAGTGGTACTTGATATCGATATGCTTGGAGCAATCATGAAATATGGGATTCTCTGATAAATGAATCCTACTCTAGTTATCGTACAGGATAACAATGGTATCCAATGTAAATCCAAACAGCGCACTAAAGAGCTTTCATACCCAGACTGCCTCACAGGTGGCCATGCTAGCAGCAATATACTCTGCCTCGGCGGTGCTCAAAGCCACCGACTTTTGCTTCCTGCTCATCCAGGATATCGAAGCATATCCCAAGGAGAACCAGCACTGAGAAGTGCTCTAGTGATCCTCCACACTGCCTGCCCACTCAGCATTCAAATAATCATGTGGTTTCATATTTCAGCAGTGTATCTAAAACCATGAGAGATTGTGCCCTGAAGATATCTCAGAAGATTCTAGGCACCAACCCAGTGAAGCTCAACCAAATATGAGCTCACCATGCTAACTGTAAAACATATGACCGAACGGAGGTTCATCAAGAACATCAACGTGAATGAGTTTATGAAACTCAGAGGCATTTCCCAAATCTGATCCGACATCACTATCATATAACTTCTGAAAGTTAAGATCCACGAGGTAGCCACAGGCTTGCATTTTATCTTTCCATATTCGGAATCCAACTCCCTCTGTCTTCTACAAATGAGAGGGTCTGCACCTGTCAGACATAGGTGTTGGTATGAGAGGTCTATCATCCACAACCTTTGGGTAATGGTTTGGATCGGTTTCACTCCTAGTGAATCTCAACTTCATCTGACAGCGATCAATCCTCTCATACTACACACGGGGTGTTTTGCTTCAAGCCATAGAGGACTTTCTTCCACCTGCATACGTGAGATTCTTGATCATCAATCTCAAACTCCTCGGGTTGTTCCAAGCCTGTGGACCTACTTTTCATCGATGAGTGCCACCTCGTAACCTTAGACTTCCATTGCTAAAATGGACCCCAAGTTCTTCTTGCAATCAAGTACATAAAAGAGATTCTATAAATGAATTGAGTTAACCCCATTTAGTTGAGGGATAACTTTCCCAACATCCTTTCCGGGATAGGTGGCATCGGCTCCAAGTATAATCCCACAATTGTTTCCATCTCTACCAAATTAGAGAGTGTACCCATCTATCCGATGGAGTGCCTTGAAGCACTACAATCAATAAGCCAGATTCCCAAAGAATCTGAAGGAGAGGGCCAATACAAGATAACGCTTCTTTATCTTATCAGAAACATCATTTGATTCTTCATACCTGGGGTTCCTCGCTTTCTCTGAAGAGTCGGTCGTGTCCTTGATGTCCTACATTACTTATCATTCCTCTGATCATTGAAGATGTCCCTAGAATGATTTTATCTTCATCAAGAGATGTGTCTCTGCCATTCGAACACTCCTTCGCATAATGGCCGAACTACCAAGGCATCAGCCTTTCCTTCCATCCTTAGATCCGAACTTCCCAATGAAGATCTTTAGGTAGGCCATCAGAAACTTCCGCTACGCCATTCTGATAATATTCTCTGCTTCGACTTCACCCTTGGTGAATTAGAAGAGGGATGAGGAACCCATTGATCCTTTTATCCTGTCCCAACTGTCTTCGGTGATTGCTCTTTCACTCTTGCTTGGGCATTGGCTTCATCTCAGCTCCGATACCATGTTAATTTTAGGTATGTTCTATGCTAGAGCAATTTATTTAAATTTTCACAGTTAGCAATCACATCAGCATTAAAGTAAACTGCCGATAGAACATAAATACAAATCGCAGAAGACAAGCCAAGACAAGAGGACACAAGATGTGGCGCCAGCCAGGGACAAACCCCAATGTGGGGAAACCCTTGATCAATTCTTCTTTTATGTTCTTCAAAGTTCAGCAGAGAAAGTGAGAGAGATAGTACGTTTACAATAAAAGTCATTATTTTGACTTTTGATATCGCATGAGATCAGTTGAAGACATATTGCTTCAACTGATTCTCTAAGGTGACTCCTTCACCTATCAGAGTGTTGCCTTTCGTCCATTTGCTACACTGGCACATAACCGTGTGACACCATGCTATACCATCATAGTGCTGGTCCTAGATGACTGAGCTGCTCTCATCTGTTCTTATCATCATGCTACATCATACATCATCATGCTGCTCATTATGCTGCATCTTCTATCATCATGCAGCCCTATTCATCATCATGCTGCTCCTTATTGAGATTGCTATAGAGATGGTCTCTACATATTATGTAACATCATGATATTAGACCGTTCATTCTTGCCATCCTTTATTATGACTGAGATCACTATGCCGTGCATTTCTGTGGGATCACTGGAATCCTTCTCATCATAATTATGATGGGACTATGACTGTAGGCCGAGACAAAGAGTGTCACTTCAAGACTCTTGTCTTCACAAGTATGCCTAAGACTATTATGTCTCCATGACAGCGTATGGATGCCTCCATGACTGTGTATAAGGTGTCTCCATGACAGTGTATAGATGTCTCCATGACCTACATAGTATACAGTCTCCATTGACTGCATATCACTGTCTCCATGAATGAGTCTTCATGACTACGTATAAATATCTCTATGCCCTGCGTATAAATGACTTCAAGAACTATGTGTAAGGAGTCTCTATGCCCTGATCTACGCTACCAGATCCACTCTACACGGTTTAATCTACTTAGCCTGATCTACACTGCCAGATCCAAGAACATTACAAGATGTCGGGAGTGTCTCAACATGACTGCACCTAAAACCATGGTACAGTCAATACCCTACTACGGATTTTCTCTGCGGCTACCCTTTATGACTGCATTTAGGGTTGTTTGGACAGCGTATAAGTACCTGCATTTAGGGTTGCATATGGTTGCAGTTCATCACAGCGTTTTAGAGCTTCACGTGGCTGGGAAACTCTCCCTTCATCTACGTCTTGACGTCTCCTCCATGACCGGAATTTAGGGCATCACTTGAAGACCGGCCTATCACTCTAGGTGTCTCTCTCCTTCACCAAAAACCCAGACATGGGGAGGAGGAGACTACACATGAAGAGGTGTGTGTTCCAAATGATTTCAAGTCCTCTATATTTATACTAAAAACGTAGATGATGAATAAACACGACTATTGGGCTTCTGAGCCTACTCAAGTTGCTGGCCGACTTGACAATTTGTCTTATAGCATAAATAAATTCATAATTCCATGCATACTTATCGGAATCGGATGATCTTTAGATCAATCCTACACCTCTCGATGAGAGGGATCCAATAAAAATATTAGCTGCCATAAATAAGATGACCCACATGGAGTTTGGCCCTAGTTGCCAATTTTAACACAAGTAGTAGTAGTCAAGTGAGAAGACATGAGACACATATATAGGAAGAGCAATGAATTCTTTTCATAAAGGAGAAGCAATGTGCATACCTTGAGGAAGAGTAACATATGCCATTTAGGGAAGTATAACTCATGCATGCCTTAGTAACTTATGCCATTAAGGAGAGGTACGCATGTCTTAGTAACTTATGCCATTAAGAGAGGTACACATGCCTTAGTTAAGGAGAGTGTAACATATGCATTAAAGAGAGCGTAAGAGGAATCTGTTATGACATGCCTTTAATGAGTGTAAGAGGAATATGCCATGTCTTTAATGAGAGCATAGAGATTGTAACATATCATTGAGAGAGAGAGAGAGTAGTTATGTAATGCCATGAGAGTCATCAAGGAGAGAGGTGCGAAGTGATTGAGGTGATGAAGTATGGTGACTTGTAATTCCTTTTAACAATAATATCATAGTATCATAAAGGATAATAATAATAATATTGATGATTAAGTCGAAATTGAACTATTAGGATTGATTAATGATAAGTGATTTTTTTCAACTATACTTGATTACCAATAGGTGCAAGGTGATTTACTACTTTTGGAAAGTCATACTTGAGATGCTAGACATGACTTTCTAATTTTAGAAAACCACTCCTGAATTGTCAAAAATGAGATTTTATTGGAAATTTGTCTCTAAACTGCCAATTTTAAACACAATAAATGATTCTATGTAATGTCCCAAACGGGATATTACACTGATTTTGCAGAATTTTAACTCATCCAAAAGTTCGCCATAAAATTACTATTCAATCACTGCGGCTTCCTTCATATCACTGCGGCTACCCTTTATGACTACGTTTAGGGTTGTTTGGACAGCGTATAAGTACCTGCATTTAGGGCTGCATATGGTTGCAGTTCATCACAGCGTTTTAGAGCTTCATGTGGCTGGGAACCTCTCCCTTCATCTGCGTCTTGATGTCTCCTCCATGACTGGAATTTAGGGCATCACTTGAAGACCGGCGTATCACTCTAGGTGTCTCTCTCCTTCACCAAAAACCCAGACGTGGAGAGGAGGAGACTACACATGAAGAGGTGTGTGTTCCAAATGATTTCAAGTTCTCTATATTTATACTAAAAACGTAGATGATGAATAAACACGACTATTGGGCTTCTGAGCCTACTCAAGTTGCTAGCCGACTTGACAATTTGTCTTATAGCATAAATAAATTCATAATTCCATGCATACTTATCGGAATCGGATGATCTTTAGATCAATCCTACACCTCTCGATGAGAGGGATCCAATAAAAATATCAGCTGCCATAAATAAGATGACCCACATGGAGTTTGGCCCTAGTTGCCAATTTTAACACAAGTAGTAGTAGTCAAGTGAGAAGACATGAGACACATATATAGAAAGAGCAATGAATTCTTTTCATAAAGGAGAAGCAATGTTCATACCTTGAGGAAGAGTAACATATGCCATTTAGGGAAGTATAACTCATGCATGCCTTAGTAACTTATGCCATTAAGGAGAGGTACGCATGTCTTAGTAACTTATGCCATTAAGAGAGGTACACATGCCTTAGTTAAGGAGAGTGTAACATATGCATTAAAGAGAGCGTAAGAGGAATCTGTTATGACATGCCTTTAATGAGTGTAAGAGGAATATGCCATGTCTTTAATGAGAGCGTACAGAGTGTAACATATCATTGAGAGAGAGAGAGAGAGTTATGTAATGCCATGAGAGTCATCAAGGAGAGAGGTGCGAAGTGATTGAGGTGATGAAGTATGGTGACTTGTAATTCCTTTTAACAATAATATCATGGTATCATAAAGGATAATAATAATAATATTGATGATTAAGTCGAAATTGAACTATTAGGATTGATTAATGATAAGTTAAGTGATTTTTTTCAACTATACTTGATTACCAATAGGTGCAAGGTGATTTACTGCTTTTGGAAAGTCATACTTGAGATGCTAGACATGACTTTCTAATTTTAGAAAACCACTCCTGAATTGTCAAAAATGAGATTTTATTGGAAATTCGTCTCTGAACTGCCAATTTTAAACACAATAAATGATTCTATGTAATGTCCCAAACGGGATATTACACTGATTTTGCAGAATTTTAACTCATCCAAAAGTTCGCCATAAAATTACCATTCAATTAACAGAAGATTGCCATGTAAAATAAAACAAGAGAATGCATGCAATTCAATCATACAATGAGCATAAATAATCTCATCTTTCATTATAATAAATAATTGAAAGAGTGTACATGATGATATAGCTAAAATGGTTGAGATAAACAATCTAGTCTGCAAACTGATCTGCTCTGATGCTAAAACTGTCGTCTCAAAACTGAACTGAAATCAATCACTGCACCTGTGAATTCTGGTTGAATCCACCAAGGAGATGAGGTGGGTCTTCGTCCACTCTCACCAAGATCACCCGAGGGTTTTCGTCCTGGGGCTACCAAGGAAGTAGAGAACCGAGTTCTCAAACCTCTCCACAAGAAGAAATCACAAATCCAAGATGTCCTCTAATGGCCTCATCCTCCTCTTTTTATAGATCTGATGGAACCCTCTAGAAGCTCCTGTTTTATTATTATTTTAATCATTGAGCACATTTCCCTTAATTAAAATATTCTTTTTAATGTGGGGAAATGGTAAATTGGCCACCATGCTTCCTCAAGCCACCGAAATCACTTCTAGCCATCCCATCCTATAGATATTCTCGTTTTGATTCCAACAAGCTATTATACTAATTCCTCCCGAAATTCCACCTTAAGCGAAATTAATGGAGTCATGCCCATTTAAAACTCAGTTTTTTTAAAGTTGTTAGAATGCAATGGAACGAAAGGAAAACTATGCGAATGATGGAATATACCAAGCAAATGCCATCGGACCTCATAAAAACTCCTCAAAACCCCATGAAACACCTCTTGAAGCCTTTGGGCCCGCTTATGAAGTAAACCTACACCTATGCCCTCTCTGCCCCAGCCCTGAAAGTCCATCCTAACCATGCCATGAAGCAATACCAAAAAAATGAACATTACATTCTATGCACATATTCCTCCATATTTATTGAAAACAACAATTCTTTAAGAAAAAACTCTACCATTATCTAACATCTCATGCATGTTTTCAAAACCAAAGAGAGTTAACTCTTTTGATATATGTATTAACACAAGGGAGAAGACTCAACCAAAATTTATGCATGTCATCCTTTAAAGCTTTAAGGTCACTTGAAAAAAAAGGCTAAACCAACAAGTAGCCACACATGTGTTTATGGTCAAAATTACCATGGTTACTGAGGTTGGCAAGGTCACTTTTTTAGGTTACTAGCCCTCTGAAATATTGAAAGCATCATCACCAAGTTGCAATTCAAGCATGATATCATCAAACACAAAGAGCTTGATCAACATCACAACCTCCCTATTTCTTCCAAACTCCGCTTGAGCATCCTCATCTATTGCCCTACAATTGTCCCGCACACCAACAAAATTGTTAGTTCTCCATGATCTCTTGGTCATAGTTCCCTTTCAACACAATTATACATCATACATCGTCGTCCAACATTGATGCTCTTAGCAAGTTCTTGCCTCAACTCTTGTGCACAACAATGATAGTGAGAATGAAGGCATAATAATAGAATAGACATGTTCAATGGAAGTGCAACAAATATGTAGTCAAGGTAGAGATGCATGCATGCACTAATCTTAGATGCTGAATTTATCTTTAGCATGTTGCTTTCGAGCACCGCCCTTTCATATTTTAGAAAGTGCTTTTCAATTCTAACTTTAGGGATTGTTACCCACCACCTGTGGGTAGTATGCATGGGAGAACAAAATTCTCCTAGATGATCCTCATCCGGCAGCACCTTGCAGCCCCCAAATAGCTCGATGTGCCATTTTCTCTGCCACCTAACCTAGCCATGTGGTCCCTCACCCATCTGCTATGAATGTATGTTTGAAGGCAGGCCTCCTGACCCCAAAGGTATGGCTTTTCATTAGTATAGTTGAGTAATTTTTCTTACTTGTCAAGGGCACTTTGGGGCATGAATTGGTGGAGGGATCTAGCGGAAAGAGTGGGTTAGGTTTGTATTCTTTTCTCCATTGCCCTATTTCGTGGTTACCCTTGTATCCTAGTCCCATGGGATCTCCTTTATTGGCCATTAGCTTTAGGGATAGCACTACACGGAAAATCTCGATTTTGGTTGTGTGATCCCGCTTCTCGATACCACATATGTTACTCCCCTTCCACTCATTTTAGCCCTATTCATCTTTCTTCCCATTCAGGTCCACATGTGTCCATTGGGTCCACATGTGTCCACTGGGTCCACATAGGGTTAGCCTCCCCCACCCCTTGTCCACACCTTGAATGGGCCTGGAACAATGCCCCAGAGGTTGATGCAACTAAAAAGAAAATAAAAAAGCATAATTTGGCCACTCTCAATAGGAAATGTACCACAAAATGCAAAATATGGTCGAGACACACAAATTTAGAACGTGGGCAAAAGCCAAGCATGAGCTCTACCCCTTTATCCATAGCCATCACCTTGGTTCCTATGGGCCTCAGATGAGCCCTCTCCGTCATTGATGAACCAATGATTGTCCCAAACCTTGGTCGGCAATGAACTGCACCACCACAAGGGGGTATCCACTGCTAAATATTACACATCATGCTCTCCATCCCCTAGAGCCCCGAGCAGTTAGGAAGAAAAAAACAATCAAAGGCAAGAAGCATATGAAGGGTGGAAAAAACAAAGGTCGGGGTAACTTATGTACCACGATTTTCTCCCTCCTGCATTCATATACCCAGGTGTGGGCTTCCCTTATTAGAGCTACCCTTGCACCTTGACATGTGGTATGGACATTCCACTATTATATCATTTTCCACCTCCCACTTGAGGGATGCACCATGGACATGTTACCCCCTTTAGAGGTTGAAACCACCTAATAGGGTCCTTGGTTAACCTCTTATTGAGCTTCAAGACACTTGTACATGCCAAAGCTCACTATGGAAGGGCATGCCACCATCAAGTGCCCCATTGACCCCATTACTAATAAGCTTTATTACTTGATTATTCTAATGCCTTGTTGTATTTGAGAGCAAGGGGACGCATTGGATCATATGCTAGATTGCAAGTGGGTCTCCATTTGGGGCTTGGTCTCCCTATACGGGGCCCTAGCCCTCCAGAGGGCCACATTGGCACTTCAAGGGTGAGCATTGAAAGCCATGGGTCTCCACCATAGCAGACATTACTTCATGGATCTCCAGCAGCGCTAATGGATTGCTCGTGTTCCACCTTTTGGATGAGGATGATGCACCTGGTTCACCAAGCCCAACCGGCCCCCACAATTGCACTATGCACTTGGTAAATGTTCCAGGATGTCTCTCGCTGCAGAGGGAGGGCTTATATCATTACTCCACCCTTATAGATGGTCTACAGGCATATTCGATCCATTTGGAGGCTCATGAGGAAGTCCTTGTGCCCCCATACCCACTTCAGAGAACCACAGGTTCTTGTTTGGAAAACAAGGGGCCAACCCCTTATCCACTATGTTTGGAGTCCATTTCTACATCATGGCACCACTTGGACTTCATTAGTCCTCAAAAACCCAACGACTCACTTTGTTGATCATTCAACCCTCTTGAGAGGCTTATCTTCACGTTATTGAGCTATTTGGTGGGCTTGTCACCAAAATTATTGTTATTGTGCACATTATTTTATTTAAGGGGCTAAATTAGGCCAATTTAGCTAAATCGAATTCATTAGAAAGTGTATAAATAGAAGTGAGATGATTCATTTTCATCATCATCACTTGGATTGGGATATCTTCTCTTGTAATATTTTCGCTATTCTTCTTGGAGGATGAGTTTGGATGAATTATGATGTTAGGATCTCTTTCATTTTGTCTTGGAACTTTGCTATTGGCATGTGTTGATGATTGGATATACTCTTCCTTACATGTAAGTGTTCTTTTAATGTTATTCTTGCTATTTACTTTTGTCACATGCATCTTGTTGGGATTCTCCCTATACTAGGCTGAAATTTACTGCTTTTCTCATGTGAAATTGTGGGAATTTGATCTTTTATAGCATTACATCATATCATGGGCCACGTATGAATGGGTGAATGTTCCTAGAGATAATTTATGTTAAATACATCTTGATAAGTCATCATTTATTGCAAACTGAAGCATAAATTCCCTGCAGCAGTTGTTCTCTTGCTCTAAATGCTCTACGAAGTTGTTGAAGGCCTCCTTGATTGGGTGAATTCTTCCTAAACCATAAATTCTCCTTGACACCATCTATCCCAAAGGACAAGGCACTAATCCTCCATTGGTGATCACTCAAAATCATATTTTTTTTCTTACCTATCTCTCTTTCTTTCTAAGCCTAGCCTCCATAGATGAGCTAGGGCATCGATTTTCAAGCCCTAGCTCGAAGATCGATTCTTGTCCTTCCTTTCCCATTGGCTAGTGACCTCATTGGGATCATAGCATCAAATCATCAAAAGAAGATTCTTTCTTTGATCTCTTTCCATTCCCTAATTAGGTCAAGTATATCCTTGGTTGATCAACTCCACACCCTTGACCTAATTTCGGGTCCACTTGGCCCTTTGTGGTCTTGCAACTTATTGACTCCAATTCCACAAAAATCACTTAGAAGCCAAGCATCCACAAGGACTTTTGAGACTAGGGCCTACCTTGACAAAGCATACTCTCAAACCCTACCCTCCAAGGCCCTCTTAGCCCTTCCTAGAGAGCCCACCACCTTGCTTTTAAAGCAAACAATCCATTTAGTTGAGTCCCTCTTGTGAATAGGCTTAGGAATCACTCCCTTATCTTATCATTAACCTTATATTCCTGTGATTCCTCACATACTGGGACTCCTCCCATCCGTGAAAGTCTGTAAAGAGCAGGGAGCCTTAGCTAAGGTGACAATGAGTTATTGCTTCATTATTGCCCTTGACCTAGTAGTTGCCCTTTAGGATCCCCTCCTAGGGATCTTGCTAGTTTGAGCAGTAACATTTTGGTGTCGTTGTCGGGGAGGAAGCAGGTTTGCCTTCCTAGTGAATCATTGAGGAAGTGATTCATTAACGACATTTCAAATATTCCTCTGGCGACTCCATTCATTGTCCAAAGCTCTAGTTTGCTTGAAGGTGACAACATTCCTCCTTTAACTAAGGTCGTTGCAAAAAGGGAAAACGAACTCCATCACTTGTTAGAACTGCCCTTCTCCCTGAATTTGAAAAGGTCAATGATCCTACCCCAAAGATGGCGACTGGTTCTAGCACTAACCCAAAACAAGACCAACCCAAAAAGACCAAAAGTGAAAGGCATTTGGTTAGTGTTTTTTCCCCTTTGAAATTGAGTGATGACCCCAAACCTTTACCTGAGAAATACAGTAATTGGTTGCCCAATTTCAAAGGTGATGCTACCATAAGTGCCCGTAACTTTGTTTTAGAGTTCTATTGGAACATGTCTCCTAGGTTGATATTCGATCAGGATAGGCTCATGATGCTTTTCGCTTTGTCTCTTGAAGGACAAGCAAGGGAATGGTACCTTAGTCTTCCCCCAGCATGTATAGAAGTCTCTGACCAATTTGAGGACATGTTCATGAGAAGATGGTCATGTAATGCACAAGGAACCTTCAACATTGAGAACTTCTATCAAATAACTAGGGGAAGGGAAGACATCCGAGAATTCATCCAAAAAATTTATAGATAAGTTAGGGATATCCCTAACCATTTGAAGCCTACTAACGCTAATATTCTCGACAAATTCATCAAAGTCGTGGGTGGCCACCTAACTTATGCATTAAGGGACAAGAAACCTTCAACCTTGGTTAAGGCTAAAGAGATAGCAATAGAAGTTTGAGGAAAATTTACAAATCTACAGAATGGATGCTAATGAAAATGGAAAAGCTCAACACGAAGGAACCCTTCTAGTGCTCCTCAAGAAAATGGAAAAGCTCGGCGAAGAAATGAACTCGCGAGATAGCCTCTACATGAACAAATGCACTGCCTTGGAAAGGGCCCAAAAGTCTAGCTATATCCCAAAAGGGAAGCCTTTTCTTAAAAAGAAAAATGAAGAGGACAAGTCGAGCTCATCTCAAGTCCCCAACACTTTGGCTCCAACTAATACAGTTGAGCAAGATTCATCTTCCGAAGATGAGCAAAGTGATGAGGATGAAAGTGATGATGAAGTAGATGAACAGACTAACCTGTCTTCAACATTTTGCTAGGGGGTTCATATATTCATCCTCCCATCAGTGAGATCACCTCCAAAGAAGAAAAGGAAGAGCCAATGCTCAACACTAATGATAATGGATGATTTAAAGGGGTCCAATAATCACAAAAGGCCAACAATCAGGACCCCACAACCTCCAAGGAACCCAACAAAGACGACTCAATTCCCAAGCATGTCCCTCCTAAAAATCCTCTCCCTAAAGATCTCCCTAAAGATCCCCTTAAAAAGGATCCTCCGAAGAAAGCCAATCCCAAAAAGGATCCTCAAAAGAAAGTGACCATCAAGAAAAGGGATAAGCGCAAAGAGGTCAGACTTGACATTGATCTAGAGACCACTATAGGAAAAATGGTTGTGCCAGTTCTATTAAAGGAGATTGCATAACTTCCCCGACAACAATGGCAAATCAAGAAATCCCTGGGTTTTGGAGAGGAAGAATTACCCAAAGACTTGCAAAACATTCACCTTCTCGATCCAAACCCGGGACATGAGCCATTCATGCTTACCTTGGCCATCAATGACCTTCTGTATGTTGGACTCAGGGGGCTTCCGCAAACATCATGCCACTAAAGGTCATGAAGCAATTGGATCTTAACATCCCTCGACAGTATAAAAAGGTGTGTGGTTTTAACTCCAAACCTGTAGAAGTAGAGGGCCTCATGAAAGATTTTAAGGTTTCTTTGGCTATGAACCCCGATATATCATTGCTTATGGATGTTGTGGTCATAGATATCCCTGATGTATGGAGGATGTTACTATCAAGGACATGGAGAGCCACTATTGGAGGTCATCTCCAAATGGACTTGTCATATGCCACTATCCCGCAATCTGATGGAACCCCCTTCATTCTTTATAGAGAACCTACATACCCTTCTCATGTGGTCAAGCCAAGACCGATCCCATACTACAAGACACATGAGATTGGCAGACCTTCTCCCATTCTCCCTTCACAAGAAATTTGTATTCTTAAGCGACAAAATCACAAAGCAAACAAAAAGTGGAAGCCTAAAAGGGAATACAAAGTTGGGGACGTGGTCTTGGTAGATAAAAATCTGATGCCCATCAAGATTCATGGGAAAGTTGGGGAGGATTATTACTACATTGCCAAACTCAACGACGAACTTTGGACGCAACCGGTCGAGTTAGGTCGTATCACCCCTTTCCTTGATACTTGACATTGTATTATATGCATATTAGAATAGGATGCATTGCATTTTGATTTTCTCATTAGAACTAACATCGTATGATATTTTCATGGCAGATTAATGGCATCTAGATTAGATTTGCATTTTACTTTCCTGTTGATTTTTACAGTCTAATATTAAGCATGGGTGATCAGGACACCACAAAAACATGTTGTCCCTTGTGCTTGGTCTTTGATATGTGCAGATAACAAGTCTACAGAACCAAGAGATTGTTGGTGTTCTCATGAGCTCCCATTCGAGTGGCTTTGCGCACTTTCCCAAGAGCTCATGTCCCAGTTGGAGCCAGATGTTTACCCACCACCTGTGGGTAGTATGCATGGGTGAAAAAATTTCTCTTAGATGGTCCTCAGTCGGCAGCCAACAGCCCCTTGCAGCCCCCAGATAACTCAATGTGCCATTTTCTCTACCACCTAAGCCAGCCATGTGGTCCCTCACCCATCTGTTATGAATGTATGTTTGAAGGTGGGCCACCCGACCCCAAAGGTATGGATTTTCATTGGTATAGTTGAGTAATTTTTCTTACTTGTCATGGGCACTTAAGGGCATGAATTGGTAGGGGGATCGTGTGGGGATCTAGTGGAAAGAGTGGGTTAGGTTTGTATTCTTGTCTCCATTGCCCGATTTCGAGGTTACCCTTGTATCCTAGTCTCGTGGGATCTCCTTTACTGGCCATGAGCTTTAGGGATGGCACTACATGGGAAATCCCAATTTTGGTTGCATGGTCTCGCTTCCCAAAACCACCTACATTACTCCTCTTCCACTCATTTTAGCCCTATTCATCTTTCTTCCCATTTAGGTCTACATGTGTCCACTGGGTCCACATAGGGTTAGCCTCCCCCTCCCCTTGTCCACACCTTGGGTCAAGCCTGGAACGATGCCCCGGAGGTTGATGAACCTAAAAAGAAAATAAAAAAAGAATAATTTGGCCGCTCTCAACAAGAAATGTACCACAAAATACAAAAGATGACCGAGACACACAAATTTAGCACGTGGGCAAAAACCAAGCATGAGCTCTACCCTTTTATCCATAGCCATCACCTTAGTTCCTATGGGCCCTAGCTAAGCCTCCTTCGTCATTGAGGAACCCAAGATTGTCCCAACCCCTAGTGGGCAATGAACTCCACACCCTTTATCTAATTTCAGGTCCACTTGGACCTTTGTGGTACCACAACTTGTTGACCCCAATTCCACAGAGATCACTTAAAAGCCAAGCATCCACAAGGCCTTTTGAGACTAGGGGCTACCTTGACAAAGTATACTCTCAAACCCTATCCTCCAAGGCCCTCTTAGCCCTTCCTAGAGAACCCACCACCTTGCTTCTAAAGCAAGCAACCCATTCAGTTGAGTCTCTCTTGTGAATAATCTTAGGAACCACTCCCTTATCTTATCATTGACCTTATATTCCTGTGATTCCTCACATACCAGGACTCCTCCCATTGGTGAAAGTTTGTAAAGAGCAGGGAGCCTTAGCTGAGGTGACAATAGGTTATCGCTCCATTGTTTCACTTGACCTAGTAGTTTCCCCTTAGGATCCCCTCCTAAGGACCCTATTAGTTTGAGCGGTAACAAGGACAATTTTATCTTTAGGTAGATGTTGTCTTGAATTAGGAAAGGTGAATGAGTAAGATAGGTTTTCAAATTTAGTCCAGTTCTATAGGAGAGAAGAAGAAATCAAATTCTAGGCTACTTATTCATGCACACTAAGCATATTATTCAAGTAGACCAAGTTCAAGGATTTCTATGCTAAGTATAAGTGTATAACTAGGATGAGTCATTTTTGTAATCCCCTAATTTTTCTTAATATATAAAAAAGAAGGGCAGGACACATCATACAAACACGACAATAGGAGTGTTTTATACATTTAGTTTTGAGCTATTGCATTGTATTTCCTTCTTAGTAAAAGAAAATGTAATTAAGTGTGTAATTGAATGTTCAAATTTGTACCTTTTTGTACTTTTAGATTGTCCACGTATGCAGATTTAGTGTTCAAACTTAAATGTTTTAGAGGTGTTAACAATCTCAATTTCCTCATTGCTAGGGTTTAGTTTCAAAGTTCAACTTATCGAGTATTGATTGTTTCCCTTCAAGCAATTTCCCTAGAGACAAACTTGGTTGCGTTTGATTTATTGTTGTTGGACCTGTTTCTCCATCCCATCAAGTGCATTGTTGCGCTCATAAATCTGCATGGATTCAGTAGTATGTCGTTCCTGGTGCCGAATTCTGTCAAGGTCAGTTGTGTTAGATTATGTTGCATGATATTTCAGGCTACAATTGGTATGTTTTCACTGTGTGGATTCCCTTACTTAAAAGTGATGCTTGAGTTTTGACTTGCTTAAGGAGTGTATTTAGCATTAGATTGATATTTTATCACTTGTAACTAAATTAGTACGTTACCTCGTTACTATGTCAAACCATGTCGGAACATAATTACCTCTGGATAAGTGTGCCTTAAACTATGCCATTAGGTACTACAAGGAATTCAAGGCAGATGGTGTAGTCATATCCCCTCCATACTCAACACTTTCCATTAACTTCCCTTTATTTCATCCATAAAATCAGCATTCCCTAACTTATGGGAAACTCATCAGATATCAACAAAGGGGTAAAAAAATGAATAAAAGAACAAAGGAAAAGTGTGAACCTTAAAAACCAAGCCAAAACAAAAGCTAAAGACGTTCCTAGGCACAGTTTCATCAGCTAGTTGGACCAGATAATAAAAGGAAAAAGAAAAGAGAACTCCTAGGCACAATCTAATCGACTAGTTGAGTAAGATATAGACCCATTTCATCATCTAATGACTTTTAGAATTCTTATATAAGTTTCGCCTTTATTCTTATTCTATAAATTTACATAATTTACCTATTCTGACCACAATGACTTACGAAATACCTCATGTTCTAGCCCATAGACACATGTAAAAGATGTAAGGTTGTTCCCCATGGTTTATTTCGTGTAAATTGGTAACATTGCCTTAAGTTATTTGTGCTAAATGGTTTTATCTATGTTGGTACCTAACAATTGGTCGAGGCTTGATGTGTCATCATAGGTTTGGTGCTATGCACTAGAAGATGTGACAGCTGACATGGATGATTACATAGCGCTTTTTTCATCTGCATAGAGTCTACATCAGAATTCATGTTCATACAATAATTTTTGGACAATTTCTCAAAATATAAGATTTTTGCTAACACATGTATGAGAGGTACCCCTTTCTCTTTATATCCACATTCATACTTGAGAGAATATTTGATGCATTGAATTGATCCTCTAGAAGAAAGGGCACGACTTCCTTTGTCCACTTATTTATTTATTTATTATTGACTTTTATCTACTTCTCATATGTGGACAAAGGTTAGTTAGAAATCAGTTAGATTATCACTTTTATTGAGCCTCTTGTTTTCAAGAGCCCATGGAATTGTAGTTGATGGTTTAGAGAGGCCTCCTCCTATAAAAAGAAGGCATTCTACCTCATTTCACGAGATTGGAGATAATAAAGAAATTTCTTGCCAAGTGTCTTGTGTGCTCCTCTTCATTTCCTTGTTAATATTACAATTTTTTTTTAAAGGTGAAATCAAACAGAAGCCTATTTTCTCAAGTGATCAAAGTCAGCATAAAGGTGTTGGGAAGGAATATCTTTAATTGTATTTTTTTTTGTTTAAATGAAAATTATTTGAAACACATAGGGAGAATGTCATAAAATTTTCTTTGCTACTTCACGTTTCATTTTAAGCAAACCCTTTATTTGATTAGGTTATTTTACTAGGATTGGATTAACCTCCTTAACGAGAAAGGTTTCCCTAGGACATCAAGTTGTTACTCCTCTTCCAACCTTGGGTGGATGAAGATTGCATCATTCTCACTTTACGGGAACTTACAAGGAAACGAAGGATGACTTGAATGCCCAATGGTAGGCAATTTAATCTAGCATCTTTGAACAAATTTGGCACTTTCTTTCATTTAAATTTTTAACCTTAGGTTTAATAATAATAATAATAAATATTTGCATTTCTTTAGCAATTATTTGTTAATATCACCTAGGATTTATTTATTTTCCTTTTCTTTTCTCTTTCTTTCAAGACTCAACAAACCAACCCATACAAAAGTGTTTTGGGTAATTATGGGCCACCCTATGCGAATGGACAAATACAACGCCAATTCATTGGAATAGAACCCACATTTCCGGCACAACCATTTCTACGTATGACAACGGGTTTCTAAGTGTATGATATGAGATCCAAGTCGCATTTCACAAAAACCATGAGGCCCCTGTGGTAGCTTCCTCTCGACTCATTTGAGGCTTTGACCACAAATAGAGACCCCTCGCATGGAGGAACTACAAACCCTCACGAATTGGGTTACCATTGCGCAAGCCAAAGCACTCACTGTCCTCTCACATTTGGACTTTAAATAGACCATGATTTATCTCCAAGATGTCGAAGCGATCTAAATTACCTCTCATGCGATGTATCCCTGAAATCAAGTCCACAATTGGCCACTAGTTCCAAGAGTACATTTGAAACCTCAAAGTTTAGTTGCATTACAAGGTTCCACCAAACCCCAACAAGGGAGTGGACATGTTAATGATTGTAGCTCCAACAAGTATTTTTGCAAAAGCAAAGCGTACAAGTTGCGGGATTCATCATTAAATGACTCTTAGACTTAGTAGTTCACTTTATTAATTAATTACTAATAGGAATGTCATTTTGTAAAGTGAGTTTAATTTAACAAAGTGCCTTAGTTTGTGTACTATTGATTTAAGTTGAATTTTGGACCACTAAACTCAACTCAAGATTAGATTTAATCTTGACCATTGAGATTAGGGATTTGGCCCAACTCAAAATTATAAAAGGATGCCAATTGAAAGAGAGGACACAATCAATTATTTTCTCAAGAAGGATTTTAAGAAAGAGAGAGAAAATCAAAAGGATATCTTGATTTTCCAGACAAGGAGAAGAATTGCAATGGCAGGGAAGGAGAGGACAGCCTTTAGTTTGCAAGTCGTACAGATCATATGATCCAGCATAGAAGTGATCCAGGCAAATTTCTGTGCGCTGGAAATTCAGGTTTATTGGGTTTCATTTGTATTTTTTCTCAAAGCCATTTTCGCAGTATGCAAGCTCTTGAAAGTTCGAACGTTATTTGAATGATGAACTGATGTTGAAGAGCAGAAAAATTGTGCATGCACGATATTTGCTTTTTTCTTCCCTGTTCTTGGTTTTATAAATTTTCCCACTACTTTATTTGGATAAGAATTCCAGTAATGTAAATATAGATTTGATCTAGTTAGGTTAGTTCCACTAAATGAGCACCAACCTCAAATGATAGAAGAGACAACCCCTCTCTTACATCTTCAAGAGACAATGTTCAACCTCCATAATTATCAGCAAATTACACAATCACATAGTCATTTCGACACATGGTTAACCGTTATATTGCTTTCTATCAAACACCATTTCCTAATTCTCTTTGTTATAAAGTCTTAAACACTCCCATGCAACGATCCATTTAATATAATTTCCAATCTAGTTGACCACCTTTCAATCGATTGTGCAATTCAAGGTATCTAGTTGGTGAAACATGAAAACCAAGTAGATGCCCCAATGGATGTCAAACCATTCCTTAAGAGCCTTGTTGAGCCCAGGGTAATACCCCTTAATGCAATCAACAATATAAACTGAAACATTATAAAAGTATAGGAACTTCCAATGATACACAAATAGAGGCCTTGACTAATTGAAAGGCATATGCTTGCATAGCAAGTATAAAATCAAGAGTGAGACATGGAAGGGTAATAGAGAATTAAATTAGTTAATGTGCAACCTCCTCCAAGTATGAAAAGTAGACATCCTCCTTCACAAGCACAATGCATGAACCATGAGCTAGATAGAAACAGGGAATTGGCGATTGTAACTCTTAGAGGTCTCCCTTCCACTTGGGAAAACTTCATTACTAATATAAGCAACAACAATAGCTTCATGTCATTTGATGAGCTTGTTAGAAAGCTCACTCAAGAACAATCAAGGATGACATCTAGAGGAAAAATTCAAGGATCAAATGAAGGAGAGCCCACTACCTACGTTGCTCAAGGAAAGAAAAAGAATGCAAAGAAAGGAAAGGGAAAGCCATCTAAATCAATAAGACTTCCTCAATCTAATCAAGATTCCAAGGATTCAAGAAGGCGAGATAGAGATGTTGAGTGCTACAATTGTCATCGAAAGGGTCACTATGCTTGAGATTGTCCCGAAAAGAGAGATGCTCCAAGAAGAAACTCTTCTAGGTCCTACAATAATCACTGTGGCTTCAACAACAACAGGTCATATGAAAGGAGAGAAGATAAAGGAAGGAATGAAAGAAGAAGAGACTCCCCCGATGATCGTGAAGATAACTATCGTCCTCTAAAGAGGTCAAGGAACTCCAAGTATGAAGGCAATGCTACAATTTATCTGAATATATTCTTATTTTCGCATTACCTAGTTCATCTCCTCCGGATTCTTGGGATAGTTGGTTGGTTGATAGTGGGGCCTCTCATCACTTCCCCGGATATAAGGAGGTTCTCTCTAATTTGGTAGAGAGGGAGACCAATTTGAACATTATTCTTGGTGGCAATACCACTCATCCCGTAAAGGGTTTTGCTTCTGTTAAATTTCATTTAAACTCTGGGGAATTTGTCTTGCTTCATGATGTATTATATGTGCTAGTATTGAAGAAGAATTTGGTTTCAATATCTACTTTGGAGGATAAAGGAATGAGGGTTGCATTCATTAAAGGAAAAGTACTTACTTGGCCTATTAAATCCTACATGAGAAATGCCTTCACATTGGGATCTAGGTTTGAAGGACTCTATAGAGTCACTGAAAGACCTCTTCTAGCTATGTCTCATAATACAAATCTTCAAAGCGAGTTGTGGCACCGAAGGCTAGCCCATCTACATTATGATGCTCTTGCAAAATTGAAGAAGTTGGTCTCCGAGAACCCCGATGTTCAAGCTCAACATGATGGAGTATGCCCTGGCTGTGCAAGTGGAAAGAAGACAAGGGGACCATTCCCCTCTAGCGAGAACAAGACGAAAGACATCCTTCATTTTATTCATTCTAATATATGTGGTCCAATGCCTATGCATTCACTTGGGGGTCATCTTTATTACATCACCTTCATCGACAATTTCTCAAGGAAGACATGGATATACTATTTGAAGCACAAGGATGAGGCATTCGAAATATTCAAGGAGTTCAAGGCTTTGGTTGAAAATCATATAGGAAAGAAAATAAAGATCCTCAGGTCCGACAACAGCTGGGAATACATCTCAAATGAATTTATAGACTTTTTCAAAAAGGAAGAATTAAGAAAGAGATCATTGTGCCCTACACTCTTGAGCAAAATGGAGTCGCTGAGAGAAAGGATAGGTCCATTGTAGAAGTTGCTCGAGCCATGCTCCATGATCAAAAGTTGCCAAAGTTCCTTTGGGCTAAAGCAACAAACACAACGGTATATGTTCAAAACAGGTTGCCTCCTCAAGCTTTGGACAACAAGACTCCAGAGGAAGTATTCACAAGTGTCAAGCCTGGTATTGGTCATCTCCGAATTTTTGGCTGCCTCGTATACTTCCATGTGTTTAAGGACAAAAGAAACAACCTAGAAGCTACAGGAAGGAAAGGTACGTTTGTTGGATATAGTGAAGAATCTAATGCATTTAGAATATATAATTCTAGTCGAAGGAAGGTTGAAGTTAGCAAGGATGTAACATTCGATGAAGATGTTTCTCTTAGAAAAGCAAAGGACCTCCCTTCGCCTCCTCCTCCTCCTCCTAAAGACAAGAGTGATGATATGGATATTCTAAAAGATCCTTCCTTGCCTGAATCCGAGAAGGACATCGTTGATGATCCCATGGAGCCTATGGACCCCTTGGATCCTCTTCTAAGTGATCATCCTACCAGGAAAAGACCACTTTGGCTCAAAGACACGGCACAAGATGTCGAGAAACATGTTGTTGCTCATGGAACTTTTAGGAAAAACAAGAAGCCATGCTCGTTCCTATTGGCTAGTCGGGGCCAAGTTCAACCATGACCATACAAGCGAAAAAAACATAAAAAGTAAAATAGGGCTGAAGTAAATCGATCAAACAATCTAAGGGAAATTTTCTTGAAGGCCAAAATTTGATTTAAAGCATGATTCATAAACAAAGAAAAATTAATAAAAAAATCGAGGCAAACCAACAACTATGAGTGAGCCTTCAAACCCACCAACCGCCAGCAACAACAACTTGCAAAGCCCAACGCCATAGGCAGTTCACATGAGTTGTGGTTGGTGGCCGAAAGAAGAGCAAGGACGATCAAGCAATCAAAAGTCGAGACTCAAAGCTGCCAGCAGGAAGTCAAGGCTAAGATGGGAAGTTCTGAAATGAGGCTTAGATGACTTCTGCAGCTAGGGAAGCTCCAACATTCCCCTTTGATAGCTGAACGTTCACCTTAAAACCTCAACATTCACTTAATTATTGCTCAATCTTGGAAAGGGTAGCCAATTCTAGGAAGAGAGGGCTTAACTTCCATGAAATGGCTAATGCCCTATTTTTTTGGCTAGCATTTTGCTTGAGGAGGCTAGAGGGATGTTGGATTTACCACCGTAGACCCCCAATGTTCACTTTACTCCCTCAACATTATCATTATTGACCTTGGACTCTATTTTATAGCTTGGAAAATGTGGCGACTTGATTTAGGAGGAAACGAATTGCATTATCTTGCATGAAAACACCAATATTCCATTATCTTACATGATGAGAGGCATGCAACATCCATTTTCTTTGCCACCTTTATGTTCATAAAACATAAGCCCACGTCCCCCTTTGGAGATGAGATTCACCTTAGAATATCTTCCTTTTGCGAAAAACTCAACGTGGCATGTTAATTATGCCTCTTCCTTATCAAAATAAACCCTTGTTGAAAGTTAGTGTAGGTACCCTTTGCATTGAAATCCATGAAGTACCTTGAGAAACATGAAGGTGCTCAAAAACAACCATCTCTCTAATCTATCGCGTCATCAAAATGAAAACAAAAGTGAAGAATTTGACTGTATGTACCCCTGCTAGAATGAGGGGTAACAAGCTCACCTACCAAATATAGCCCAGGATGGTTACAAAAAAATCACCATCACTATGCCCATTAAGGGATTTGATTTTACCTCCACCCTCTAGTAAAAATATCGGCCTTCTTTAGATAGTTTTGTACTACAAGGCATAGCTACAAAGTTGATGAGTTCTTTTTTTGTCTACAAGACTAGAACTTTTGTTGTTTTCCAAATGTCAAACTTCTAGTTAGGTTAGTTCCACTAAATGAGCACCAACCTCAAATGATAGAAGAGACAACCCCTCTCTTACATCTTCAAGAGACAATGTTCAACCTCCATAATTATCAGCAAATTACACAATCACATAGTGATTTCGACACATGGTTAATCATTATATTGCTTTCTATCCAACATCATTTCCTAATTCTCTTTGTTATAAAGTCTTAAACACTCCCATGAAACGATCCATTTAATATAATTTCCAATCTAGTTGACCACCTTTCAATCGATTGTGCATTCCAAGGTATCTAGTTGGTGAAAAATGAAAACCAAGTAGATGTCCCAATGGATGTCAAACCATTCCTTAGGAGCCTTGTTGAGCCTAGGGGTATACCCCTTAATCAATCAACAATATAATCATTATGAAAGTGGAGGAATTGCCAATGATACACAAATAGAGGCCTTGACTAATTGAAAGGCATATGCTTGCATAGCAAATATATAATCAAGAGTAAGACATGGAAAGGTAGTAGAGTATTAAATTAGTTAATGTGCAACCTCCTCCAAGTATGAAAAGTAGACATCCTCCTTCACAAGCACAATGCCTAAACCATGAGCTAGATATGAAAATCCTATGAGTCGCAATGAAATGGTTAAATTGGAAAAGTCTTCAAGATAGTACTAGGGAAGAAAAAGCACTTGTATCAAGACCTTACTGATGTCATGGTGGCATTTGTGATGCTATTTTTTTTCATTGTGATTTTGCCATAGTTAGTGCATTGTTTGTTGTACTATCGTGGTAGGAAAGAACAGTTTAATTTATCTTTCTATTAATGCTAGATTACCAAATGAGCCTTAGTTCGCTAGTCATGTCCATTAACTATTAAGTCATCCACCAAAGTCCCATTCACCTCCTTCATGTGAATGATGATGTGACCATGAGATAGATCTGAAATGCCTAGGAGTTATAATGAAATAAGGATAGGTTGGAAAATTCCTCAAGGTAGTATAGGGGTAGTAGAACCACCTACTTCCTACTCCTCTGTGCAATTCTTTTGGCTAAAAAATCCAAGGTAAACTTGTAGTTACCATTACCCGAATCAAAAAAAGAGGCAAGCCCGTTCTCCAAAACCTCATATTACCATGTGAAGCGAGACTTGAACCTTGTGGTAAATTTCTAGGCTAGTAAAGCCACTGAACTAAGTATGGGTGTCTACATAAAAAATGGGGGGTATTATAGTTGTATTATCCACTAAGATTCAAAATGGCATGGCACATCCATCATCATTCAACAATAAACACTCCAGCATCCAACAGCTACCATAACAACTCATTTGAATCAGAATGGGAGCATCGTGTACAGCCCCAAGCCTCCACAGCATATCTGTTATTAACATTGTTTCAATTATTGAATGGCTTGGTCTGAAATGTTGTTGACTTAGTGCGATAATGGAAAATTTGGGCTATGGAACTGGATCAAAGGCAGTCTAGATCTGGAGATGACCAACCCCTTGGGAAGTGTTGACTCCACTCTTGGCTGGTTGTCGATTCTAAATTCAAATTTCCAAAGTGGGGAATCTGCCATGGGAAGGTGGCAGAGGTTGCAGGTCTGGACTCTGGATTATGGGAAGGTGGCTATAGCACTTTTCGTGGGAAGTTCTCTGATTTATAAGTTGTCTCCTTTTCTGTTTGGTTCTCCTTGCGTATATGTTTACTCCTAGGATTGTTTCCATCGGGGCACATTGTGGGGAAAGTTTAGGCTCTGGGTTTTACTCTATCTTCAAGTATCAAAGCGAGTGCAGGACTTCTGGTTGCTTCTTCCCTGCTCAGTTGGGTAGAGATATTTACTCTAACCCTGTCATATCTTGTCTAGCTTGGACAGTAGAGATGGCATGCATGTAGAAAAAAGACATTCTAGAATTCAGGAGAACTTTGAGAAGGCATGAAGAAAGCATTCAATCCACCAGGAGTTCATTGTTCTTAATGACAAAAAAAATGCATGAAAATGAGCACCGTTATGTCTCTCAGCATGCCAACATCATGAGTTTATAGGTCCATCAAAAGAAAAGTATTGATATTCTAGAAGCTGAACGTAATACACTCTGGAATCTGGCTCTAAATCTATAAAAAGACTCCTAAACCAAAGCCTCAAACAACAGGATATCAGACAATTCTGCTCAGGCTGATCTCAAAGAAGATGAAAGTTGAAACACTCCACCAATTGAAGGAACCAATGGACATTGAACAACAGACTCCACCCCCTCAGACATTGGTCAGGAGGATGAAAACAGTAGCCATGTTTTCTGTTAATTAGTATGTTTTTCCATGTCATAAGGATCCTCGGTTTTTTAGTCAAACAAGCTGCTCGCAGGGAAACTTGGAATGTATATCATATAGTCTCTTGTGAACTACTTCTTTTAGCAGCAGGGCCATGATTATTTTGTTTTGTGAAACACTGGAAAGTCTAATGTATCTGCTGATAGCCTGGCTACAGCCTTTTATTCTGATATAATGAAAATATTTTTGGTTTCGGTTTTAAAAAGGAAAAGAAAAAATGGTTGCAGTATATAAAATGCAGTTGTTGTACCATCCATCCACTCTGTTTGTTGTTAATTGCCAGAACTTTCTTCAATATGGTGGAAGTGGTCTTTTTCCCACGACCTAACACAACTTCTAATATAGGGTGCAGTTGTTGTACCATAAATCCACTCCTTTTGTTGTTAATTGCCAGAAGTTTCTTAAATATAGTGGAAGTAGTGTTTTCCCCTCGAGCTAATTCAAATTCTTAGAATGAAATTGAGGTTAAAGTACAAGTAGGTAAATATAGAATTAAAACCCTAGTCGTCTGTCATTGATGTGAAATTTTACCAAGTCCACTTTGCAATGCAGGGTGTCAAGCAAAGGAAAATGTGCAGAACCGGCAAATTCTTAAAACAACAGAACCCGCTGAATGCTTGAAACTAAATTGGTAATACATACCACATATCAATTTCTTTTATAATGCCGAATTTTCCCCACGATTCTGTAACTGGTCCCTTCGCCGCCTTCTCTTTATGTTCTTTTTTCCTCTTCTTCTTCTCATGCCTCTTCTCCTCCTTCTCCTTGTGCTTTTTCTTTTTCTTTTCCCTTCGCTTCCTGCGTCTGTACTCCTCCTCCGAGGAGGCTGAAGGAGATGAAAAAGAAGCAGATTGATCGCCCTCGCTCTCGCTGTCTGTGTGATATCTGCTCCGCCGTTTTTTCCTGCTCTTTTCATCTTCTTCGTCGTCGCTATCATGGCGACGCCGATGCCTATGCCTCTTCCCCATTGAGGCCTGAAAATGAAGAACCTGAGAAGACCTTCGACGTAAGACCGTTAAACACGACACGAGCTCGTAAGAAGTGTTCGACTGCACATACAAAGTAGTAGTTGCTCAGAAACGCTTTGGATTGTGAAACAAATGAGAGCCCGGCAGGCAAGAGAGAGTGTTATATGAAAACAAATAATTTGGTTAAAAAACATCTGTAATATGATTCATTTGTTTTGGATGGGCTGAACGAGTCACCGAGCACAAAATATTCCAAATGGAAGATCAAGGGCTACAAATACGGACATGCTCCCAAAGCCCTCTTCTTAGTCACTACAATATTGAGTCATTTGTTGTTATAGCATTTATTTTATTTTTTATTTTATTTTTATATTTTTTAATTTATTTATTTAGTGTAAGGGTGCCATAGCGGGGATGTAGGCACACACTATTCGGTTTAAGTTTTGAAGTTTGCACTAGCAAAATTTAAAGGATCGACCGTGAGTCTCGTAACAAAGGGCTAGTGAACTAGACAGGGGATTTGACCACTCAGGTTATTTATCTATTTTTTTGATGAGTAGTATAACAAAATTATTTGTCTCTTCAAGTCTCGTAACAAAGGGCAAGGGCTAGTGAACTGGACATGGGATTTGACCAATCAGGTTATTTATCTATTTTTTTTGATGAGTAGTATAACAAAATTATTTGTCTCTTCATAGGATCACAGGGTGGTTGTTTCACTGGAATGTTATTCCTTCCATCCAATTTCAAATCCCTAGGGGGACACCATGGTCCGTCATAGTAAGGCAGGAAGGATAGGCGTCTCATTGGACTCTGGGATCATGGCTCTAGTTTTTAGTGGCCTCTAGACGTATAGGCGTCCCATAGGAGTCTGGGATCCCAGCGCTAGTTTTTGGTTGTCTACGGACATCTCTGTCCTAGGCTGAACTATGAATTTCTGATATATGTGGCTTGTCGTTGTTGCATATATTTGAGGCGGTTGCTACTTCCCATCAACCATTAAGTTTAAAATAAACAATAATAATAATAATAATAAATAAATAAGAGTATTACAAATATATTTCTCGAGTAGTATTACAAGATTGAGTGGTTGGTACAAATATCCCTCCACACTATTTCAAATTTTAGGAGGGAATTTGGCTCATTATAATAAGGCTTAAAGAGTAGGCTCTCCTACCTTCATAAAGTCTCAACTTTTGCTAAGCCATAAATTTTTTATATATTTGGGTTACAGGCTATTGGATATACTATTAGTATTATAGTGGGAGTGGTTACTCCAATAAATTATTGATTAATCACAGTAAATAAATAAATAAAAAGAAAAGAAAAAATATTACAAATTTACAGCATTGGCCCATTTGTTGAGTCTATTATTTATTAATTATATCTCTAACCTTTTTTTTTTTGGAAAATGTATCAAAAAAATATAATTAGTATATTGATATCGGGGTTAACCAAGGTTGCCCACTGTCTCCTACCCTTTTTGGTTTATATATCGACGAGCTTGAGCAGTGGTTAAATTCGCAAGGGGTGATGGTATCTATTTGGGCAAGTTTGTTATAAGGCTTCTTTTGTATGCAGATGACCTTATTCTAATTGCTAAATTGGTTGTTGGGTTGCAAGAGCACTTACTATCCCTTGAGTATTTCTGTAAAAGTGTGGGGATGCAAGTCAATATCAGCAAAATGAAAGTAGTAGTTTTCTCTAAAAAAAGAAAACATAACCAGCATAAGTTCTACTTTGAAGGCAACATTCTGGAAGAAGTTGCGGATTACAAATATCTCGGAATTGACTTCAACAAAAATCTAAGTTGGGATGGTTGTAGAAAGAAAAGAACTTTGGGGGGTTGGAAAGCATTTTATGCTTTCAAAATAGGTGTAGAGAGGCAAAGTTATGGGACTGGAAAACCACTCAAACACTTTTTGGGCTTCTAGGGATTCTGGTGATTCTCTATGGTTGTGAACTATGGACCAACAATACATTTGACATGCAATGGAAACAAATTGAGAAAATTCAAAAGTGTTTGATTACAAACAAATTCAAGATTAAAAGTGCAGTTCCTTATGTATCTTGTTAAGTGAAACAGGGGTTGCTCCTATTGAAGCAATTGTTATGCTGTGAGTCATAAGGTATTTAAAAAAAAATTGAGCAAATGGAAGAGGGTAGATGGCCTAAGGTTGTCTTTAATGACATATTGTGCAACAGGAAAAAGACTTGGATGAAGCAAAATAACAAATGGTTTAGTAAATGGGGTATTTGCTTGAAGACGTGTTCCATAAACAACAAAGAGATAAAAACTTTTGTTATGGATAAGTTCCACAAGCGTACTTGGGGTAAGGAGCTAGGAAGAAAGAAAAATACTATATTGAAGTGTTTAATCCCACTCATAGTCATCAACCAAAAGCATACATAAAGGCCAATATCTCTTGGAGAACCAAAATTCTCATTGCTCAGTTAAGGACTAATTCTCATCGACTCCGTTGTGAAACGGGACACTGGAAAAGGTCAAAACAAGTGTGGGAGGAAAGAGTATGCATTTTTTGTTCTTTTGGAAAAGTGGAAACAAAAAAACATTTCATTTTAGAATGTGAGGCCTTCAAAGACAACAGGGAAAGTTACGCAGATATGTTGTCAACTAGCTCTTGGGATAATCTATTTAGTGAGTGGTTTGTTGAGAACCTGGGAGCATTTATTGTGAGGTTTCACAAAAAAAAGGTCAAATACATCAAGCAGATGAAAAAGCAATGTGTCCCATAGGCTATCTTTAGCCTCGTGGACATTAAAATAATTTTATTTCTTTCTTTCTATATCAACTTCAATGTCTTACGGATGAGTGGTGGTGTGCATTAATGTGGCATGTAATCGTGATCCCTTCACCCAAGTTTTGGATGTTTTTATTCAAGGTCTATTTGATGGATTTTCATATTGCAAGGCAGTGGTGTTGTTCTCTAAACTGGAGATATAATCGATGTTTACAAGGTGGTTGCTTGCGGCATACATTAATTTGACCTTTAATCTTAATCACCTTACTCCAATTCATATGCTCTGATTTAATGTCTACCCACTAGAGTTTTGTATTGCAAAGCACTGAAGGAGTTTTCAAAATCTATGTTCATTTATTTCTTTGTTTTTGTGAATGTCAAAAATTAGGTTGATTTTTAGTCAAATTGAATTACTTATGTTGTAGAAAATTCTATCGGGTTTGGTTGCACAAGATCTCTAAAATAATTTATCTTTCCAATAATTATGAAAAATTTATGATCCTTAACTTTAGTGCAATAGATCTAACATGATTATGGTGTTCTTTATCATTTTGGCTGCATTAGTGTCCCATAACCCCAAGTTTTTTAATACGCCTTGCAACCCACGTCAATGAGGCTTGTGATGAGTGAATGGGCATTGCAAACTTAGAAAATGAAGCATTATGGAATTGTAAATGAACTTTGTATTAATTTCAAGTATATGGTATGATGGGAAAACAAGCACATTAAGAAGATAGAGAAGGGAAATTACATTGACATGGAAAATGAATAAGCAACTTTGCAATCAAAATGAAAAGTTCAAGGATACAGTGATGTAAATTTAGATAGGAAAAGTTCAAAGATATATTGATGTAAATTTAGATAGGAAAAGTTCAAGGATATATTGATGTAAATTTAGATAGGAAAAGTTCAAGGATACATTGATGTAATTTTAGATGGTGTAATGTGCCTTTGTTTTAATTAATTAAACGCATAGCAAAAAATTCTTAATAAAAAATAAGCATTAAAAGTCAAATATAGTCATTAAGAGTTCAAGAATATAAAGATGTAACTTTTGATAATGTCATTAAATAGGCATTAAAAATGTACCCAAGTTCTAATTCATCCAAACAAAATAGGCATTAAAAATCAAATATTTTCACCACTGCAAAAATGCTTATAATTTTAGCCACCTTTCATTATCAATCTCTCTGATTTCAATAAACATTGAGTTTGGTACAAGTATGAGCAACTTTATGTACAGTTTTTTGGGTTAGGACGCTCATTATTTATTGCTAATAAACACCAAAACTCAAAAATCCAATATATTGAGACATTTCTCAAGTTCACTTATTGCTTAAACGAAAATGAGATGAAGACAAATTATTGAACCACAAGTTTAGATGAAACTAAACCTTATTCAAAATGAATGTTGTTTTAGAAAATTCAGCAAATATGGACCATACTTGGGTAGTCAATAATTTGAATGCATGTTGATAGTCAAAGGGTTATATGATGATCTATATATTAATTGTTTCAAGAGCATTAATTGTTTAGAGAATGACTTATTTGTTGATCACACATCATGGAAGTGTGTTTAAGAAGGGACATGCCACAACTGTCACTGATAGGATTGGAAGACAACAAAAGGAGAAATATGATTTGATGACTACTTGACATTTGTAGCCATATACTAAGTTGCCACACAGAAATGGATGAGCCATTATGTGGTCATTATGAAGAGGCTAGTATAAATAGTCAGTGGTAGCTTCCAAATAGTAGTGACACTAACAAAGCATTTTCTTGCCCTCTTAAGAAGGAAAAGTCTTACAAAGACACCTTGAAACACTAACCTTAATTCATTGGTAAAAGCATTCACACATAGAGACACTAGGATTGGTCGGAGACCAGGGGAAAACCCTTTCAAAGTCTTCTTGTTAGATTGTCATTGAATGATTCAGCAAAAGAGAGTAAAATGATCCATATCTTCATCCATACAACTATCTAGCAAAATCAACTAAAAAATATCCATAAGATGAACCCAACCATGCTAATAATCCATAAACCTTGATTCAAGGACCTGTAGTCAAATGTCACTGACTATAGTCAATTGTCGAACTTTGTGGTCAACGGGTGAAAACTTCGGTCAACTGAAAAATTCAACCTTTAGGTTCCAGTCGCAAGGAAGATGTGTCATGCATGCGGATAGAGACTAGACAACAATGTTGGTTCTTATCAAATTTCTTTCATAAAAAATATCATTTATATTTGAGATAAATAGTTGTTGGTGAATGATAAGGTATGATCCCTCAATTAGATATCCTATCTATGGAGCTAAGAAGGAAAGCCTTTATTCTATCTAAGCAATATTTTCTTGGAAAATTTATAGGCCTTTAGCATATCCCAAAAGCAATGGAAACATGGGTAGTAAAGGAATGGTCCCCCAAGTTAGTGGACATGTAATATCGTTTTCTTTTGGCCATGGTTATTATGTCTTTCTCTTTTTAAATAAGGAAGAGTGGGTCTTGATATTCAATCTAAGCCATAGTACATGGGATCCAAAGGAATGTATCTCACCTTGTTGACCCTTGACTTTGATCCAAAATGGGATATTATAGTAGCCTCGATATGGCTTAAATTCCTTCATCTTTCATTAATTTTCTAGGGCAAATGTTTTCTTGGTAAGTTTGGAAACAAATTAGGTCATTTTATTGACCAGGAAGAACCAAGAGGGAATCTATATTCTTGTGCGGGAATATGCATGGAGGTGGAATTGGATAAGGAACTCCTAAAATCATGCAAAACAATCTAGATGGGTGGAACTACCATCGAGTGATATAATATGAGTAGATTCCATTTAAGTGCTAAAAATTATCAAAAAATCCAAGAGAGCATGCCTCCTTCAAAGCAATAGTCAAGGAATCAATATGATTTAAAGAAGGTTCTAAGCAGGTTAATTTGGGTGTGTGTTATATTCTTTGCACAACTTATATGTGCCACAAACAAAGGGGGGCTCAAGGGCAGTGCCCCAAAAGGAATCTTTTGGGTAGTTTTGCACATGGTTTTACGCATGATGATTTTGCCCATGGTTTTGTAGATCCGGTCAAAGGAACTACATATATGTTCTAATCTAGGGATATAGGATTGGGGGTTTATGAATACTTTAGCATGTATATACTGAATTGTAACATTGAAAGAAATATAATGAAAAATCAATCTATTTTTCTTGGTTTTGGGTTCCAAAAAAAAAAAAATTGTATATTTTATGTTCTCTCCATTTTATATTTTCTGTTTTTTAAGAATTCATTTGTAAGTGTTATCTTTACAGGGTTAGAACATTAAGTTAAGAAGTTTTCAATGAAAGGGGCCATCTCATCCGAGGTCATCACAAGAGTATCTGCCATGTAAATTAATTATGAACTTAGAGGGAACATAAAATCCTAAAAATATAGAGAAGGAAGTTGATGAGAAGCGAACAATAGATCTTAACTTTGAACCAGCTCATCCTAGGAATGGTACAAATCCATCTCCTAAATCCAATAGCCAATTCCCGAGAAGAAGAGGAAGCATAAGAAGGAGAGGACAATGAAGAAGATGTGGAGGAAGAAGAAGAGGAATATAAGGAAAAAGAGTAGGGAGGACAATGAAGAAGATGTGAAGGAAGAAGAAGAGGAAAAAGAGTAGAGAGGACAATGAAGAAGATGTGGAGGAAGAAGAAGAGGAATATAAGGAAGCAGAGGAAAAAGAGTAGGAAGAAAGGGACTCATGTTAGGAAGAAGAAAAAGAAGTGGAGACAAAAGTAAAAACCCATTGTTAGCCCTCTCAACCTTTCTCCTTTTCCCAAGTCCTAAAGAATTCTAAATCCCTCCCTCATACAACAAAGGGGAGGAAATCCTATTGAGTTTGGATAGCTCATGAGGAAAAAACAAATATTCACTTGGGACATCATGCAACTCTTAACTTTCTCCTAAGATAATTATGCCATGTTTTTGTATTTGACTCTATAATCAATTTGTGAGAATCTATCCATGTACTCAAGGAACTAGTATGAAAAGCCTATAAAAAAAATTGATTTATGTCCCCTCTATTCCTTAAAGGGAGGTCGGGAATCTACAATATTCCCAATTAGCACAATTTGTATGACTATTGTTATCTATGCTACAATGCTTTCTATACTAAAATATTTTTTTGTTTTGATAATAAAAAAAAAAAAAATAGAAAAAATGTGGGATATGATGTGGCAAGATGTGGGAGAATCCAAAGCACTTTTGATCGAAACAAAGAGTTTGTAACCAGATCAATGTCTGAAAGGTGGGCAAAGAGTGTAACTATGAAGTTTGAAATCCGAAAAGTTCAACAAATGATACTAAGAATGTACACAAATCTAAAGGCGAATTAGTTATGTGTTAAGGAGCCACTCACTTCAAATTTCAACTATTCAATGACCAATTCACAATTCTAGCTTCATTTACAAATAATATTCTAAAAAGATCCCAAGAGGTCATTCATATTCAAAATCAAAGATACATGGATCACCATGCACAATACAAACTTTTTTTATTGAATTAGGTTCTTGCCTCATAAAATGATAATCACAAATATTGCATCTTAAAACATACTTATATATTAAATTGGAGGTGTGAAAGGGTATTTGTAAAGCCCTAATTTTGAATGGCTTTGAGCACCTCTCCTGCATGATCACCTTGGTGGTCATTAACCGACAAAATTGGAAATGATGAAAGGTTAATTGCTAGAAGAGTTAGTTTTGGGTGCCTTTACACAATGGCAAGAGACAACATGGACATGTCGAGCATTCTCCTTGATATTGTGCCATTGTATATCTTAATAATTTGCATTAGTTGGATGCAACAATAAAAGCTTGGAAGGGAACTTGGTGAGGAAAGTTAGAGGGGGTTTCCATGGGAAATCTTGATTGTATACATGCACTATGCATGATCAATAATAATGGCATTGAGAGGTTGATTGGCTTGGATGTTTAGACTACATGAGGACCAAAGGAGTTAGGTGGCCCACACTTGGGAGTTACAGTGGATAGGAAAAAGTGCCTTTAGGCACAAGTATCCATGGAGCACAATCATCTGATGTCCTCATTAGGCACATTTCCACGAGATGCACTTACATGCATTGTTGGATGCAATTGGGCACAATTGGGTGGAGATGGATGGACTTGGACGTGTTCCGATGGACTTGGTGGTAGTTAAGTAGATTTGGATTTACTTAGAGTAAGTTAGATGAATTTGGATGGGCACGGGTAAGTTGGATGGACTCAAACAAACTCAAATGGACTCCAACAAACTCAAATGAACTAGATGGACTTTGATGGTCTCAAATGAATTGGGCAAACTTGGGTTGAGTTGGATGGACTTAGACAGACTCTAACAGACTAAGGTGAAATTCTATGAATTGAGTGAACTTGGGTCGAGTTTGACACACTTGGATGGACAAGGTTGAGTTGGAAAAACCTGAATGATCTAGGTACACTTGGGCCAATTTGGGCCAGATTGGGAAAATTTGGGTGCACTGCTAAGCACAATTGTTCAACAATGATGATTAATGGACAAGTCATGAAAATAAGAAAGTTGAAAAATGACACTCAGGTCCACCTTAGAGTGAAGGGGCTTGCATGTGAAAAGTAAGTATCATATTAAAGGAGGGTTCCTTAAAAGTGCCAAGGCAAGAAGTGATGATCATTCATAAAAGAGTGTAAAGGAGCTTGGTGATTGTGCTAAGTTTAGGGTTAGACATAATAGGGTGAATTATGCTTACTGAGTATGAAGAAGAGGAAGAGAGGACTTATATGACTTGGAACATTGGGATCAAGGGATCTGTAACTTGCACCAGGCACATGTGGTGAAGTTTGAGCAAGCTAGTGCATTAGCCTAAGCTTCGATTAAGAAGTTGAAGACTTTTACACACCAAAAATCATTACATAAGTTAGGATCATTCAAGAGGAAGGATGCCCAAGATGACAATGACAATGACATTACAACAAGGAAGAAATCAAAATTTCCTTAATCCAAAAGTAAGAAAGTTTCTTGTTTCCTTTGTTACTAAAATCATTTTACAATAGATTGTCCTTCGAAGAAGAAGTTGGAATATTTGGAAGTAGTCCAAGGGTAGTCAATTTTGAAGGAAAAGCCAACAACCTTGGGAGGAGCCCAACTGTAGCAAACTTCAACGACAAAATTGAAGGTTCTTGATGCATTGATGGTAAATTTGGGTAAGTCCTTAGAAGAAAGTCAAGAACAACACTTACTAAGGTAAATCCCATTGCAGATACCATGTAGTGCATTTTGTTGTAGTTGTTGGAGGCATCCTTGGTAGCCACTTGTCATCTTCCATTCATTCATTAAAGCCACATGTAGCTTGTGGCCTAGGGGCATGTGGCAGAGCCTAATGGATTTGTATAGGTGCTATGTTTAGTGAAAAAATAGACAAAGGACGAGGTATTTTTTCAGAAGGATGAAACTTATGATGTTAGTCATCCATCCTCTTCTTCACATTGATGAGAAATATAAGAATGGGAAAGGAGGCACTAATGCATGAGTGTCTTGAAGAATATATTGAGTTGTATGAGGCAAATCAATAGATTTGAGGAATAGGTGAAGACACTTCCTTGTGCAGTAATGGTGGTGCCAAAGCAATGGGCACTTGCTTGCAGGAGAAGGGTAATCCAGTTCTAAGTCTACGAATGGAGACAATGAAAGAGTTGACAAGAAACATGCGCATTCAACTTGTATGGTTCATATAGTAAAGCAAACCAAGTTGACAAGGAAGATGATTGTCCACCTCTATATATGGGAACCTAGGATGAGGGAAAACACTTCTTTGGTAGTTTGAGGGTGACTGTTAGGATCACCTAAACTCAAATGAGATTGTTGGTTGAAGGTGACAAAAGTATTGGTGTGGACATGCCTCTCTTAAGAGATATGAAAGTTTTTCAATTGACTTATCTCCCTTAGGGGACTTTGGATAAATTGTTGGAGTGTTTAATGGCAGTGGTTGTGATGTCCATTTGACACCCTCTCATTGGCTATAGATCTTAGCATTGTTGGGTTCTTAAATTGTTGTTCAATAAACCATGTTTACTTGTCAATCCGGTTCATAAACTTATGAGTTGCAAACACAATATATGTAGGCAACGTGATGAATTCTAATTTACCCTAATCATTTGCAAGGTGAAGAAACTATTCTATGATCTATCCAAATCGAAGAAAAATGTTGCAAAGAAGAAATCTCAGGCACACTCACAAAATTGATATTGAGTATAACTAGGATTCATGAGCTTTTTATATCATGTCACAAATTATTTAACTCATGCATTAACCTAGTCTTATATTTTAATGTTGGTCAACAAATGTTCAATATATTTGTGCATGGAAGAAACCAAAATGTAAAGGAACATGTCACTTTTGAAAACCAATGATTAGTCCCTTGTTTGAAATCTCCTTACAGGCTCAAGATGCTTATTTTCCACTTAATTCATTTAAGCTTATTATCGTCAAAAGAAAGGTTAGACTTAGATACCAAAGAATTGTAAACATTGCTTGTAATGAAATGAAACATAATATTGTAATGTAAAATGAGATATCATTGAAACAAATTATTTGAAAAATGTAACGAAATTGGTGATCCGGATTTAAACAGGAACACAACAAATTATAGATATAACCATAAATATAGAGATGCAATAGAAACAATACTTCATTTCATTAATGTAAAATACTGAAATATGCCTAGTAATAAAAATGGAAATAAACTAGCTTGGGCGATGGTAACTTATCACTGAGAATAGATGTGGTGGCTACATGCCTCTGAACTGCCTTACAATGAGGCTCAAGGGCCTTTTTATTATTGAACAATAAGAGAAAACCCTAAACAACCAAAACCCTAACCCGAGGAGATGTAACACCAAGAGTTTATGGGCCCCGTTGGGGTTAGTTGGACAACCAACTTCCCGGGGTCGTGACTTGGTCATATTATCTCTGTTTGACATGCATGATACCCCGTTGGAAAGATCTCTCCGAGGACTACGATGGAAAATATGATTTTATCAAAAAATTGCTAGTGGTAGATTGCAAAAAAAACGTCGTTTAGGGCCTCAAAACGGCTCCATAAGTTTAAGACTCGAAAAACTGCTAAAATAGTAAACAGTGACAATTAAGGAAACTGAAAAACTGGAAGAAGCAATGGTGGGGGTCCAAGTGAAATTCGCGGGTGGCCACCAATATCCACCTGGATCAATTGGATATTAGTCCTTGTGGAAATAATCTCACAAAAGCACGAAGTATAGGTTTTCTGTGTGCTTTTGCAATGGTAGAGAGTTATTGATCTAGATCCAAATAGTAAGTACAACAATCAAAATTTGTGCTAATCACAAGGGGATAGAAAAATAATGAAAGTAACAACATATTACTTATGCGAAAACTCAAATGCATTTTCTCGGGAACAAGACAAGTAAATATTGCAAGTGATCTACGCACACAAAGCTATTACAATAATCAAATGAACTATAATGAGTCAACTGGAATGGCTTAAACACTATAAACAAATAAAACCTTAGATCATAAATACAAATAATTTAAGTCAAAATAAGGGGTAGCTTTGTGTTTCAACTAATTGGCCTTTCCCAGCTAGGAAACAAGTTATCTTCTTGCGGGTGCAACAAAACATCACAACAATACCGTTAATAAAAAAATCATATTTATATTTTGAAAAGTCTCTTCAAATCACAACAATATTGGTCCATACATATCACATTATAGTAATAACTTGCATAGGTGGTTTTACAATCTCTATCCAACAGCTACTGACAATACTAACAACAACCTTATTCTCCTTATTTGCCCTCGACTTATATCACAGAGTGAGAACAAATGTGGACGATAACAATTACAGGGATTAACCTAACCCCTTTGTTACTATGAAATTGAATATCAAGATTACAAAAAAAACTAATCAAATTGACCTTCTATGACCCTCTCTTATCATATTGACAAACCTAGAATGGCATTGGAGACACTTTGCATCGCGAAAGGTGATCTCATTAATGGATTATGCATAAGGAACCTTAACCAAGATGGACATGGATCTCACACTTGCCTGAAGAAACCTACGCGTGAACTAAGGGAAAGACTCCATATTGCCAACTTGGTCTTCAAAACCATGTGATTGATTTTCATTTGGGCAAACACATATTTTCTAACCATCGAATTTGGGTGCCAAAGATAACTTGAAAGTGCCAAATTGAAACTAAACAATTCATCATAAGCAAGATTAGTTTTAGAAAACCACCTTAACCTACTAAAGACTTTAGGAAATGGAATAAAATAAGAAATAATTACCTCTAGATGGTTGTTAAAGGGTTTTAGGCTCAAAGACTTAGAAATCTAGGGTAATATAGGTAAATTCCAAGTAAAATATAGGATGTAAATGGAAAATGAGGTAGTAGATTATGTCCAAATGAGAGGCCAACACCTAAGAGTTGGTAGTGGAGCCTAGGGGCAACAAGAAAATATGCAAAGATTAATGAAGAAGTTAGAGTGTTGAGTTGTAGGAGATGACTTGATTGTTTGGAAGTAAAGATGTTGATCGTGCCTTGGTCGAATATAGTTGTAATAAAGATTAAAGGAGAAAAGGAAGTGATAATTCAAGGCATGAAGAAGTGCATTATTATGGTTGGGCATAATAGCTGGATTGGTCACTTTACCAATTCAAGACATGGAGAGTTTAATGTATGGAAGCATGGTAGAATGGGTTAAGAGTATTAATGCATCAATATATTTGGATGGTGCAACACTTGGACATTTTGATGATCATCTTAATGAAGGTTTCATTGTAATAGCAGTGTTAGACTTTTTAGCCACAACAGGAGGCAACAACAAAAATAAGACATCCAAGAGGCATTGTTGGAAGAATTTGGGCAAAGGCACTTATTCAAAGGATGAACCAAACAATGATCACTTGCATAACGATTTTGGCATGGACAATGCAAATTAGTTGAAGAAGTAAATTGCAGCATGCATGGTTATGTGTAGCAAACTTGGAGGAAAATAGGTCCCTGAGGAATATTTCGGGGAAGATAACAAATTTTAGTGGGGGAGGATGTAAGGCCTTAGCCTTAAATAACTTCAAGCACCTTAGTTGTGTGATCCCCTAGGTGGCCATTAACCTACATAAATGGACATGATGAAAATCTCATGGCAAGAAGAGTTGGATTTGGGTGCCCTTACGTAATGCCAAGGAACCATGGACATGTCAAGTGCCTCACTCAAGATGGGCACATTGTAGACCTTAACACCTCTCGCAATAGTTAGAAGCACTTAGTGAGGAAAGGAAAAGGGGGTTACCATGAACAAGCTCATTTTGCAAACATGCACTACATATGATGAACAAAATTTGCATAGAGAGCTTGGGTGATTGAATTACATTTGGACCAAATGAGTCGAGCAACCCACACTCATGGGTTGCAACAAATGACATAATTGCCTTAGGCACAAGTATCCATGGAGTGCAATCATGGGATACATTTGTGCGGTGCACTTCCACTTGGCACACATCCACTAGATGCACTTGGGTGCATCGTTGGGCACAATTAAGTGGTGGACTCAAAAAAACTTGGGCATGGCTCACTAGATTTGGATTGACTTAGATCAATTTATACATACTTGGATGGACTAGGTTGAGTTTGACGCACTCTGATAGACTCACATAGAATTTAATTAATTGGGAGAACTTAGATGGCCTAGGTCGGACTAGATAAACTTGGATAGACTTGACAAACTTGGGCCAACTTGGGTGGACTTAAGTTAACTTGCGTAGACTTGGGAAAATTTGGGTGCACTGCCAAGCACACTTGTTGGATGTGTGATAATTAGTGGATAAATCACCAAAAGAAACAAATGGATGAATAACACTTGGGTCCACCTTAGAGTGAAGGGGCTTGCAAGTGCAAGGTAAGTCTCAAATAAAAGGAGTATACCTCAAAAGTGTTTAGGTAAGAAGTGATTATCATTCACAAAAGAGTGTAAAGGAGCTCTATGATTGTGCTAGGTTCAGGGTTAGGCATAGTAGGGTGAATTACACTAACTGGGTGAGAAGATGAATAATAAGACAATATTCATGAGAAGAAAGACTATAACTGCTTCAGGGGTTGGATTATGCAAATGTTGGCAATAGGTAGAAGGCTATATGCCTTGGACTCATTACCCAATTGGAATATAGTTACAAGTACGAGGTTGCAACTTCCTTGTTATATATTTGTGAAAATCTACATATAATAAAGTTAAGGCACCTACCTTTGGGTCCCACTTACATGTGTGTTGTGGACTCTCTATAATTTTGTTAGAGAATTATATATTACAGAGCAATGGAACACATAAAATATTGTAGAAATATAAACACAAAAATAACATAAAACAAGAGAGACACAGATATATGTGGTTCACCCAGTTTGGGCTACATCCATGGAGAAACAACCAGTCCTTCTTTTTATATTATCCAGCAAACTGAAGAGATACAACCTACAGCAGATCTGCTGTAATTCCCTCTTCGCTCTCAATCTCCTCTCTCTTCCTCACTCAGAATATAGATATACATAGACGAAATACAATTCCCTCATATATAGCGAGGAGTTGCCTTCTAGGGCAAAAAACCCTAAATTAAACATAACTTCTATCGTCAGATCTCTGCCTAATGAACGGGTAGCTACCCCCCCGGACCCCCCTTGCAGCGAATATTTTACGGGCGACATTGCTGCCCCATTATGAACTGGGGTCCAATGCGACAATACCTTTGAATACAAAAGATAATCAGGCTCCACACCCAACAAATTTTTGGATGTTACTATTCCTTTCCTTGCTTCGTGTTGGCTAAATGTTGAAATATTTCTTATGTGTTAAAGTATTGTTGGGATGTTTTTGTTGGAAATTGGATAAACTAGTGCTTTCCATGTGTTTCACAACACAGAGTAATCACCTCTTGTGGATTCTTATATATGGCTATGAGATTGTTGATTAACACCTATGGGTTTTTGTCTAACAACAATCGTGATTCCTAACAAGTGGTATTAGAGCATAGGTCACAAGTTCAATACACACCTGACTCACGTAGGGGGGGAGATAGTTGAACATTTGAAAAACTAGCGCTCCCCGTGTGTTTTGAGACACGGACTAACTACCTCTCGTGGATCCTTATCTTTGGTGATGTGATCATTACTAACACATGTTAGTTTTGGTCTAATGACAATCATGATCCCAATAGTTTTAAAGGCCATGGTTGGATGTGTGCCCACTGTTGAATGAACTTGGTTGAGTAGGACTTGGTTTCATTTGACATATTGCAACTTAAGGTAAAGTTATGAGTATACCTTAAGTGAAACTCAATTTTCCAAAAAAAAAAAATGGTAGATTATAAGTCTACAACAATATATTTCTAAAATAATTAAGTTATCCATGATGCCCCATATCACAACAATCAAAATGAAGGAATTTCTATAGTAGAAGATAAATTACAGAAGATCGACTTTTTGAAGAATGACATCTTAATTGATTGTGATATATTGTAAAGAAAAACTTTCAAACTTTGTAGGAGAATTAGGGTGGTGGTCTTTTTATAACTTATTAGTATGGCAAGAAGTGTCTACTTCATGAAAACAAAACCAAAAATAAATCTTGATTCTTGTTACAAATGCTCCAAAGTAGAGGTATATTACAAATTGACATGAATTGGTGCATGGCCACATTGCCATTCCATACAAGTTTTAAAATTCTAAATTCAGACTCAAACACAAGTATTTACAAGTCTATTCAAATTTGATTGGAAATGTTTTACATTCTACAAGATATATATGCTTAGTAAAAGTATTTATTGACTTGTAACAATATTCTAAAACGATCCATTAAATTTCCAAACAACAAATGTTGCACATGTATTGCAATATACTATTTGAACACCTTTTAGAGTAAAGTAGGTCCAATTCATTGTTCTATGATTATTAAGGCAAAATCCAAATGTAGTCTATCACAACAAGATTGAACATTTATATTCATCAACTCTTAAGATTAAATCTATCCTCATTCCCGAAGCCTAATTACATGTTAGTGAATCTTAAAAGTATCATAATGTAAACAATTGTGTCCACCCCCATAATGCAATAAAAATTCTCATACTACCTTTAATAAATACTAAAGTTCTTTAAGAAATAATACAAAAGTGAAAACAAATTACATTCTATAACATTGCCAAGCATATGCCGTTTTATATGCAAAGACTAAAAAATTGAGTCACTAAATGCCTTTGTGAAGGCACTACACAAAATGGATTTTCCTATATAATGCAATGCATACCATCTAGACCAATTTTTAAGAATGAAAAAATGATATAGTACATTGTTATAACATCATGACAAGGGAACAAAATTGTAAAGCCAAAATAGAGGTTATTGTCATCAAAGAAACACAACAAAGAATAAAGAAAACTTGAAAATTTTCAAGGAATCATATTAACGGATCCATGCATTTAGACTTATGAAATGATAAATATATGCAGCTCATGAAGCATAGAAGTAAAAATCACAAAGTAATGAATAATGTACTTATCTTTTCCAAATGCTAAACACCAAGAAAATGACTGAGATAGGGCAATTTTTCACTTAATTATGGTAATCCTCTATGGACACCATCCCCTACATGGGTTATGAAACCACCCAGGCAGAGAAGGAAATTCAAGGCTCTCTAAAGTCATTCTACCAATCCCAAAGGGCATGGAAGCATAAGTAAACAACCAATTGTTGAGTTCTTTAATTATACCAACTTCAGCGTTCATAAAGTTTGCTTCACATAACATAAGGAAAAAACTTCTTTCTCTACTCAATAGTGCAGAAAAAGTTCTCTTCCTTCCAATGCTCTTAATTATGTGCATAGAGAGTCCATCTATTATCCATTTTCAAGTTTAACCCCAACAAATTTCCCCTTATTTTTTGAATAATTTTACTGTCAAATTTCCTTAGGCATTGTACAAATGTCTCTACAATTAGCTTGGCCTCTCTCGTTGTATGTTATACCTTTCTTCACCTTCTCTATGCCTTTCTCTCTTCCTCCCCCTTTTTAAGGTGCAATGACTTTATTTCATGGGTTATTTAGTTACATATTATGCCAACATTCTTTTATATGATTAAACTATGTGTTTCTCTCCTTTATCCTCTTCAAAATACAACTCTCCCTTCTCCATTTGAATTTTCCTCTTTTTTGGCGTGAGTGGAAGATGGAGAGTGAGAATCCTAAATTAACTTCTTTTTATTTTACTCACATAGAGGATAAGTTTCCAAAAAGTAATTGGTGATTGCATAGATCTAGGAGTTGGTTCCATCCACTTCTCTTGTCTTGAATGTTGACTATAAGCTATGATTGACATCATAAAAGAATGAAAATTAAAGTAATGACAAGATGCATAGAAAAATAGAAGTAAGTAACTAGGCATGTAAGAATTCTCTTAGCCCCCCTCACCTTTCGCCTTTTGAGATATCATAGTCCCTTCAGGTGCTCAGGCTCAGTTGGTCTAAGTTATTTTATTACTTACAAGATAACAATGTTTACAAGTATTCAAAATCGCCATGGCATGTCTACCTCATGATGTGAATAAAGTGTTTTAGAGGGTTGAAAGCAAGATATCATAGGTGGGATTGAAGAAATGATCTAGGTGGATCTTCAGACACCATGGCATGGAAACGCTAAAAAATAAAAGTGTTTAGAATGATGTTGAACCAGGACCAGGGTGTAGATCTCATCTTCCTGATCGTGGAGGTGCGAACAGTTCGTCAATCCGAGTCCGGATGACAAAGTTATCGCGAAAAGTGTTTGCCTTGAGTTCCTTTGAAAAAGGAGGTTTTTCTAATAAAAATGGACTTAAAGCCTTTATAAGGCAAATCACATCGGGAATCATGCCAAGGGTGGACTTAAGGTGGGCCTTTGGAACCCCCGATTAACGATGTCCAATTAATTGGGATCGGGGGCATGCTGGTTGCATTATCGACGATGTCAGAGAGTTAAGATTGCGATCAGTGATCTTCAATTAATTGGGATCGGGGGCATGCTAGTTGCGATATCGGCGATGTCAGAGAATTAAGATTGCAATCATTGGTCAAATCGGCGATGTCGGCATCGGCGAAACCCAAAGGCCGAAGACCAGGACCCCTAAATATCAACGGCTGCGATTAGCGATCGATATCGGCGGATGCCGAAGAAAGGACCCAGGGCCGAAGCCATTAGGCGCGGACCCAATGGGCATTATAAGCCCGATTGTATAAAATTTGAAATCTGAAACTTTCAGATTTTTCATTATTTTTCATTGCTTTACAGGTTTTTGTATTATCGCCTTAAAACAATAAAAAGGCTATTTTCTTAAGGTTGTTGTGCCCGTCGATTGTTCTACACAACCGGCTTCTATTATTAAGCAATAGGCCTCCGATTTTGAAGCGCTCTTGTCCCAAACGTGTTATAAAACACGATGGATGATAGAGAGCCGGGGGGTTGGAGACAGAGAAAGCCTGCATGCCAGAGAGTGCCCAAGCACCCGAAACCTGTGCTAAAGTGTTGAGAGCAAGGATGCAGAGAGCCGAGAGCGGTGAAAGGCTGTGTAACAGGGGGCGAGGGCAGTATAACAGAAAGCTTGAGAGGCTGCGTGACAGAGGACCAGAGAGCTTGTGCTAAAGTGCTCGAGAGCCTGTGTTAGAGAGCCCCAAGAACCTGAAGTGCTAGAGAGCCATAAGGAGGTTGTGCCCGACGAATAGTCACAAAATGAGGCTATGCAGAAATAGCTAGACTGTGCTACGAATTATGCAGGGAAACTTGAAGCTAGAGCTGTGCTTGAGATATGTAGAGCCATAGAGCTTGAACTTCAAGCAAATTGTAGAGCTGTAGTGACAGAGCCAGATAGCCAGCAAGCTACAGAGCCAAGAGTCCAAAGCAGTTCTTCTTATAATTGATTCCTTTAATCAATGCTTCTTTGATTGATTCTTCTTGTGATCGATTATTCTTCTTTTGAATCGATTCTTCTTGCAATCGATGCTGTGAATTCAATATTCAGCAAGCTTCAGCCATTTATTGAACAACTATGTGTCAGGTGTCCATTTTCTTGTGCAAGCAGCCATCTTCATGAGGATCGATGCCTTGAGAGCAATGGTTCAAGCAGCTTCAGCACTTTGATAGTCTGATTCAGATGGCCCGTGGCGTGAGGTATATGATTATTGTTCATGTACTTCTTCTTTTATATTATGCTGCATGGATCCTTGATTGATATTGATGCAGGATATTCTTTATTACATGTTGTCATGATTCCTTGCTGATTTGATGTGGAATCTTCTATATGATGTACTTGTTGTCATAACTCTTTATGTTATGCTTTGAGATCCATTGTTGTATGTTGTTGGGATACTCTTGTTGTCGTCATGCATGTGTTTTGCTTTGACATCCCTTATGTTCCATGTTGGCGGGATGCGCACCATGCTAGTTTTGTGTCATACTGGTAGGAGTCTTTTGATTGAGAGTTCTACTTGTGGAACATCTCTTAGCGCCACTCCTGCGTGAGGGCATTCTTCCTTGTATGATCGAGACATCATCCTTGTGTACATAATCTTTACTGACAACACATAATACAGTGGCCTACACCATCTTGACACGGGGCTCGGAGACGTAGTCCCTCCCAGACGAACTCTGTTATCAATGACTTTTGTTCTCATGTGTTGATGATTGTTATGTTCCTCTTCTTTACAGTCTGCAATTGTATTTGTTAATGTTCTTTTAAAATGCAATTTTAACACATCACGAAAGTAAAAGGTCTTGGAAGGGTCCTTCTTCACACTTGGGGGTGGATCAAGCGGTATCAGAGCAGGTCTTAAGGTTGATGTGAGTTGCAGCGTGAACAATGGAACGTGCAATGACAGAGGATGAAAGAGCCATGTATGAGACCACGCTTAACATTTCCAAGAAAGTGGAAATTGTGTATGAGACTCTACAGAAAGAAACAGAGGAAAAGGAGTGCTTACAACTTCAGTTGAAAGCCACATAAGAGGCCATGGAAGAACTAAAGAAAAACAAACATAATCTTCAAAGAGAGAATGATGAATTGAAGATGCACTTAAATGAAGAGAAAGAGGAGAAACAAAGTTTGCTACTATAGCTGCAAGCAAAGGACGAGGCCTTGGAAAAGCTGCAGCGAGACCCATGTGAGGTAAAAAGTAGTTCTCCATCTTCATGTATGTTTCCTGATGATGATTTTGCTATGTTTGAAAATCATACCACAGGAATTGGCTCCAAACTGCTGAAGAGAATGGGATATGAAGGAAAAGGCTTGGGCATTAATGGCCAAGGCATTGTCAATCACGTCAAAGCAGAGGAATTACCCCGTTAGGCAAGACTTGGGTATGTCAGGAAAGAAGATGGGGAATGCGATCCACCAATAATAAATTATGAGCAGCCCTCATCAGTGCTTTCCAAATCGAAAGAGAAGGTAAAAGATGTTGATTTCCTTTCGATTTCATCTTCTGATAGTATGATGTCTGTTGGAGATTTGGAAATCCCAATTACAGGGACAAATATGAGGCTTCTTACAAAGATAAGGCACAAGGAGAAAAAACTTGGTGCTAATAACCAAGGCATCACTCAACCGTTGGAGGTTGTGCATGAGCATCGATTTGCAGGCTCAAGATACACTAGAGGAGAGTGCTCAAAGGTGTCAGAGTTGTTCAAGACATTGTCGAGGAAAGAGAATGATGGGAAAACATCCCCATCATCCCATGGCAGTTTCCATTGCAGGGAGAGAGCTGAGGCAAGCTCTCATCGCCATACTGACATCAGAAATAGCAAAGGAAGGTATAACCATTTTCGATCTTCGAATGTTCATTTTGATTATAATCATGTTGTTAATAATGAACAAAGATCAAGGCATTGAAAAACATGTACTTTTTGTGGTTTACCTAACCTTATCTTTTCCAAGTGTTGGAAAAGAATGGCAGCACTCATGAGGCGTGAAAAACCCTCTCAACAACATGAAAAGAAACAAGTTAAGCAGGTCTGGAGGAAGATTTTTACTGCAGCCATTGCGACAGAAATGGCCATCAAAAGTCACTTGCTGGAAGCTCCATCCAGAGCAGCACCTTAAAGACAAAGGGTTGGTGCGTGAACTAGGAAGAGTAGTTGTTCGACAAGCAAAACCACCTCAGGGAGGCGACCCATTCACATTGATCAGTGAAAAATGTTTTTTTTACATGATGTCATTTCATGGTCATTCTTTGTAAATCATTTGTTGCATTTTTAAAGTGTAAAAGTGATGATGTGTTTCCATCACTCGGTTAGCAACAATGATGCATGGTCATGTTTTGAGTCGTATTTTGAGTTGCATGTTAAAACTTTGAAAGTGGTGTTATGTTTCCATCACTTGTCATGTTTGGCCTTATGTATGTAAATCATGTGTTGCAATGATGAGGTGTTTTCCATCACTTTTTGAAGCAACCATGATGGGTTGGCCTTGTTGTCATGTCTGGGGTATTATGTCCATCTTATTGTAAACTTGACCATCGAGTATAATTTATAAACTCGTGGCAAGTATGGGACGTTTGGGTCTTTAGTTTGGTCATGATATTCAAAAAATGTGATTTGCAAACAACGTACTACAGGTTACAGAAGTAGCAGGTGATGGTTCATCGCTTAAGGCTTTGAAGAACAAAGGTGAAGGAGATGGAAGCAAGACCTTTCAGGACATTTGTGATGCAGACAGGGTACAAAGAAAGCTGCATATTACTTTTTATGCTTTTGGAGGACCAAAATCTCCTCAGTGGGGAGGATTGATCTAGGTGGACCTTCAGACACCATGGCATGGAAATGCTTGAAAATCAAAGTGTTTAGAATGATGTTGAACCAGGACCATAGTGTAGATCTCGTCTTCTGGATCGTGGAGGTGTGAACGATTCATCAATCCGAGTCCAGATGACGAAATTATCGCGAAAAGTGTTTGCCTTGAGTTCCTTTGAAAAAGGAGGTTTTTCTCATAAAAATGGACTTAAAGCCTTTATAAGGCAAATCACATCGGGAATCATGCTAAGGGCGGACTTAAGGCGGGCCTTTGGAACCCCTGATCAGCGATCTCCGATTAATCGGGATCGGGGGCATCCTAGTTGCGATATCGGCGATGTTGGAGAGTTAAGATTGTGATCAACGATCTTTGATTAATCAGGATCGAGGGCATGCTAGTTGCAATCTCGGCAATGTCGGTGTCGGTAAAACCCAAAGGCCGAAGACCGAGACCCCTAGATATTAGCGACTACGATTAGTGATAGTTGATATCAGCGATCGAAACGATCGGCGATCGGCGTCGGTGGATGCCGAAGAAAGGACCTCAGGCTGAAGCGATAGTGATAAGTGATTAGGCGTGGACCCGATGGGCATTATAAGCCTGATTCTATAAAATTTGAAATCCGAAAATTTCGGATTTTTCATTGTTTTTCAGTGCTTTACGGGTTTTTGTATTATCGCCTTAAAATAATAAAAAGGCTATTTTCTTAAGGTTGTTGCACCAGCTGATTGTTATACACAACCATCTTCTATTATTAAGCAATAGGCCTTCGATTTTGAAGCGCTCTTGTCCCAAACATGTTATGAAACACGATGGGTGACAGAGAGCGGGGGGGGGGTTGGAAACAGAGAAAGCCTGCATGCTAGAGAGTGCCCGAGAGCCTGAAACCTGTGCTAAAGTGTCGAGAGCATGGATGCAGAGAGCCGAGTGCGGCGAAAGGCTGCGTAACAGGGGGTGAGGGTAGTATAACAGAAAGCCCGAGAGGCTGCGTGATAGGGGATTAGAGAGCTTGTGCTAAAGTGCCCGAGAGTCTGTGTTAGAGAGCCTCGAGAGCGTGTGTTAGAGAGCCCCGAGAGCCTGAAGTGCTAGAGGGCCATAAGGAGGCTGCGCCCGATGAATAGTCACAAAATGAGGCTATGTAGAGATAGCTAGACTATGCTGCGAATTATGCAGGGAAACTTGAAGCCAGAGCTACGCTTGAGATACGAAGAGCCACAGAGCTTGAAATTCAGGCAGATCACAGAGCTGCAGTGGCGAAGCCAGATAACCAACAAGCTACAGAGCCGAGAGTCCAGAGTAGTTCTTCTTATGATCGATTCCTTTAATCAATGCTTCTTTGATTGATTCTTCTAGTGATCGATTCTTCTTGCAATCGATGCTGTGAATTCGATATTCAACAAGCTTCAGCCATTTATTGAACAACTTTGTGTTAGATGTCCATTTTCTTGTGCAAGCAGCCATCTTCATGAGGATTGATGCCTTGAGAGCAATGGTTCGAGCAGCTTCAACACTTTGACATTCTGATTCAGATGGCCCATGGCATGAGGTATATGATTATTGTTCATGTACTTCTTGTTTTATATTACGTTGCATGTATCCTTGATTGATATTGATGCAGGATCTTCTTTATTACATGTTGTCATGATTCCTTGCTGATTTGATGTGGAATCTTCTATATGGTGTACTTGTTGTCATAACTCTTTATGTTATGCTTTGAGTGTTGAAAAATGTGCAACAAGAAATGTTAAATTTAGAATGTGCTAAAAATAGACCTGCTAAAAATAACATTTCTAAAAATAACAGTTTAGCCAGTGAGGTCATTGGCCACATTGGGTGAGAGGTGAAACTGCTAAGAATAGAAAGCTCTAAAAATAACATTTATGGGTCCCTTCCTATTTATAGCAGTCCCTAGTCTATCTATAGGAATTAAAATTAATTTTGGTCTTAACAGCAGTTGGAAATATTAATTAATTAATTCAGTTGAGTTAATTAGTTAAGGAAATTCGAATTTGAAGTCTTTGTGAGCACGCACATGAGTTGTCCCATTGATTGAGG
>APFE030366392.1:164952-253672 GCA_000404065.3 Pinus taeda | reverse complement strand
AAGTGTTTTCCCAGCGTTAACACTTTTCATTTTGAGGGTGTTTTCTGGACAATTTTTGCACATAAAATTGGTTTTCACCACCATTTTTAAAACATGTTGAAAATTTACCCAAGGGAAAAAAAAAGAAGGTGTTATTCCAGTATAACACTTTTCGTTTTTAGCATTGCTTTTGATGTTTTTTTGAGGTTTTTTGGCTAGAGTTCCCATTTCAAAATTTACATTGTTAGAAAAACAAGTTGTTAAATTATGTTATTTTATGAATATCCATGAAGTTTTACTGGTCAAAGGGGCTCAATTAAGAACTCAGTTGCACTGGATAAAAACAAATAGTAAACCAACAAAAGATTTTTTGAAATATCTTCCCACCAAAAAAAGCAAGGGAGAAAATTTCTACACTTAAATGTTTGGTTATATCAATAAACAAGAAGATATCGAGAAAGAGTTTATTAACCATTACAAGACTATCTTTCAATCTCAGGGGCCCATGAGGAGACCAAGTAAAAAAAAATTGGATGTAGTGTTATGTTACCTCTCAAAGGAACATTCAGAGGTGTGTGAGAAGGTGTTGGTGTTGAGTTTTTTCACCCAAACATCACTCAAACCCTATCTATTTCGGTCTTCTTTTACCTATTTTTATCATATTTTCAACCATTTTGACCAAATTTACCTACAATAAAGACAAACAAGAGTATACAATCTATTTTACTATTTTCTTTTTGTTTTGTAGCAATTAACAAGTTAAAATGCTCAAAATTTTAGTTTTATCAATGTTTTCATAAATAAATTTATTTTGGTAATTCCTCATTTGTTAAGATGGTTATAGTTGTTTCCAGCAAAATTGGGCACGTGGGTTTTGATATCCACTTTCACTAGATGTTTAATTCCCATTGGATGCAAATAAGGGGAATTGGAACCCTCCAGTAAATGCAGCAGCCAACGCAAGTACCCAACAAAAGAAACACATGGTTGAAGGGATCTGAATTTGATTTTCTTTTAGAACTTGGGCTCAAATGAGATCAACCTTTCCAGAGTTCAAATTAGCTAAAAATAGGGAGAAAATCATTGTGTTGTTACCATAGGAGAGGAATTATAGATTTTTTTTTATTAAATTTAAATTTGTACAAATAATTGATAGGGAATAGAAGAAAGACAATGACAATAAATGCAAAAAACTCTTGTAGTTATGTATAATTTCTTTTATTCTAGTAATATATTATTCTTGAGTTCTAGAAGCTAGTAATTTATCATTGAGCACGTGCAAGCCTAGATGCCTCCCATGCTCTAGTCCACATTGCATTGTTTTTATGTAAACTTTTGTGCATAGATGTATTTATCCCCACTATTCAACTTATTACTTGGTAAATGGTCTTTATTATCTTTAGTTCTTGTTAGGTATCAGTTGTTCCTTTAATTTAAAATCATACATACTTTATTTTAGTTGTGGCTTTGTTTTCTTTCCAGCTTAATCTATCTTCTAACCATAATTCAAAATGGTATACAAAATATTGCTATAATCTCCACTCAATCAAACGCAGTGATGAAACATTATAACTTGCAATTCTACTAGTGAAACCACAATAGATGTTGGTTGAGATATTTCATTTACTTAGTTGATATTTCTTGACTTGGTGAATGTTTGCTAGATATCCCTCTAGTCATTAACTAATAGTGAAGAGAGTATTGTTTTGTGAGCCATTCAAGTAAATGAAATCTTGTAACTTTATTTCTTACCATTGAAGGTGTGATAAGATTTTGATTAAAGGAATTGATAGTATTTCATTTACATTTTATTGTTAAGTTAAGAGTTATACTTTTAGTGAAATAGAATTTGAGTTGTAATAGATTGTTTTTTTAAGAAGTAGATTACACAAGAAAATTTCTTACATTTTTTTTTTAATACATTTAATGAGATTCTCATTTTGACTTTAAGAATTTATTTATGCAAAAATTAGTAGGAAAGTAACATTATAGACGATAGATAAACTAGTCCCACACATTCAATGATTGCTCTTCACAAGTTTACAAACCCTAGTTGATAAATAAATGTTCAAAACTTATCCAAAAAGTTGACCAACATTGTGGCATCATTGTCAAGGAAGTGGAACTAGAATTAGTTTTAGGAATTGATAATTTGAGCATGGGGCTTTCATAGTGCAACATATTAGATGTGCTTATCAAGAATAACTAACTTCGTATAGTAAGTAATTAAAATATGGCCATATTCATTGGTGTTTGTCTCAACTAACAAAATATCTCATGATTTTGAATAGTCCACATACCACTCATTGCATCGGGTGAAGCTCATAGGGGTGAAGAAGTAGAATTGATACTAGCAAAACCAATTGCATAGCATCAATCATCACTTATGGGGCTTGCACTTGGTAACCATGACTTCCTAAGAGGTCACCCATCCCAAGAATCCTTTGGCTCAAGTGCACTTAACTATGTAGTTTTCCTCACAATCAAGCCCACTTAGCTTGCTACCCCATTTGCAAAACCTTAGCAAGTATTGTACTATATGAACTATTCAATTAGAGTTTCCTTCACTCTTTTCATTTAAGCACGAGATTTCACAATGCAACATATTAGATATCATTTTAGGATTAACTAACTGCATAGATTAAGTCATTAAACTATGATTACATCCATGAGTATTACTCTTAACTAACCAAATTTCACATGATTTTGAATAGTTCACATAACACTCATTACATCGGGTGATGCTCACAAGGGTGAAGAAGTGAGATTGATACTAGTGAAATAAATTACATGGCATCAATCATCACTTCAGGTGCCTACACCTAGTAACCAAGACTTAGGTCACCCATCCCAAGACTCCAATGGCTCAAGCATGCTTCATTGTGGAGTTTTCCCCACAATCAAGCCCACTTAGCTTACTACCCCATTTACAAAACCTTAGCAAGTATTGTATAATATGAACTATTCAATTACATCTCCCATACTCTTTTCATTTAATCATGAGGCTTTCACAGTGCAACATATTCGATATCATTTATGGGGTTAATTAACTGCGTAGAGTAAGGCATTAAACTATGACCATATCCATGAGTGTTAGTCTAAACTAACCAAATTTCTCATGATTTTGAATATTCTGCATAACAATCATTGCATCAGGTGATGCTCATAGGGGTAAAGAAGTGGGATTGATACTAGTGAAATAAATTGCACATCATCAATCAACAGTTTTAGGGATTTCACCCAGTAACCAATGATTCCTAGTAGGTCACCCATTCCAAGGCTCCTGTGGCTCAGGCACTCTTAACTGTGGAATTTTCCCATAATCAAGCCCAGTTAGCTTCTTGCCCCATTTGCAAAATGTTTGCAAGTATTGTACCATACGAAGTATTCAATTAGAGATCCCTTCACTCTTTTCATTTAATCATGGGGTTTTCTAAATATTTAGAAAGCCCTGTGCGTAAATGAAAAGAGTGAAGGGGGCTCTAATTGAATATTTAGAAATCCCCATTCTTAATTGAAAAGAGTGAAGGGAGATCTAATTGATTAGTTCATATGACATAATACTTGCTAAAGTTTGCAAATGGGGTAGGGAGTTAAATGGGCTTGATTGTGGAGAAAATCCATAGTTAGGCGTGCTTGAGCCAGAGGAGACTTGGGATGGGTGACCTACTGAGAAGCCTTGGTTAATGGGTGCAACCCTGAAAGTGATGATTGATGATGTGCGATTTATTTTGCCAGTATTAATCCCACTTCTTCACCCTTGTGAGCACCATCCGATGCAATGAGTGCTATTTGGAATATTCAAAATCATGAGAAAAGCCTTGGTCAATGGGTGCAAGCCCTGAAAGTGATGATTGTTGATGTGTAATCTATTTTTCTAGTATTAATCCCACTTCTTCACCCTTGTGAGCACCATCTGATGCAATGAGTGATATTTGGAATATTCAAAATTATGAGAAATTTATTCAGTTGAGACTAACACTCATGTATATGGCCATAGTTTAATGACTTACTCTATGTAGTTAATTAACCCTGAAAATGATATCTAATATGTTACACTGCGAAAGCCCCATGCTTAAATGAAAAGAGTGAAGGGAGCTCAGAAGTTCATATGGTACGATAATTGCTAAGGTTTTACAAATGGGGTAACAAGCTAAGTGGGCTTGATTTTGGTGAAAACTCTAGAGTTAAGCGGGCTTGAGCTAGAGGAGTCTTGGGATGGGTGACCTCCCAGGAAGTCTTGGTTACCACATGCAAGCCTTGGAAGTGATGATTGATGTTGTGCGATTTCTTTTGCTAGTATCAATCCCACTTCTTCACTCCTGTGAGCATCACTCGACGCAATGAGTGCTAGAGGAGTCTTGGGATGGGTGACCTCCCAAGAATTCTTCCTTACTAGGTGCAAGCCTTGGAAGTGATGATTGATGTTGTGTGATTTATTTCTCTAGTATCAATCCCACTTCTTCACTCATGTGAGCATCACCCAATGCAATGAGTGTTATGTGGAATGTTCAAAATCATGTGAAATTTGGTCAGTTAAGACTAGTTCTCATGGATATGGTCATAGTTTAATGTCTTACTCTACGTAGTTAGTTGATCCGGAAAATGATATCTAATATGTTGCATTAGGAAATCCCCATGCTTAAATGAAAAGAGTGAAGGGAGCTCTAATTGAATAGTTCATATGGTACTATACTTGCTAAGGTTTTGTAAATGGGGTAGCAAGCTAAGTAGGCTTGATTGTGGGGAAAACTCCATAGTTAATCGCACTTGATCCAGAGGAGATTTGGGATGGGTGACCTCCCAGGAAGTCCTAGTTACCATATGCAAGCCTTAGAAGTGATGATTGATGCTTTGCGATTTATTTCACTAGTATGAATCCCACTTCTTCACCCTTATGAGCATCACCCAATGGAATGAATGCCATGTGGAATTTTCAAAATCATGAGATATTTGGTGAGTTGAAACTAACACTCATGGATATGGTCATAGTTTAATGACTTACTAGCACTCATGGAATGGATATGGTCATAGTTTAATGACTTACTCTACGCAGTTAGTTAATCCTGAAAATGATATATAATTGATAGTTTATTTTTTGTATTCCTTTTCAATATAAACATTTAGGACAAGGAGGAGTAAAGGTGGTAAGACGAGAGGTAAGAATTAGTGCATTCACTTTAGTGAGTCTTTACAAATTCTCGTCATGTTTATACATGCATAAATTCATTAGACCTAGGGATAGTAAAAGTGGAATTATTAGAAAATAAATTACATTGGTTGAAGCCAATACCCCCATTACTAATTTAACTCTAAGAATTCAAGTGATGTAGCAATAATCATTAACTACAAAGGAATCAAGAGACTGAAAAATACAAGAATTACAAGAAGAACCATTGGTTCTAAGTGATACAAGAGAAGAACAAATACATAAAATTTCTTCTAGTCGAACATTAGAAGATAACCCTGAGAATTGGAGTATATAATTTTGGGAGGACGAGATGGTAGAACATGGAGAAAGAGAATTCAATATGGATGTTGCAATAACAAGAGAAAGAGAAAAAGTAACAAAAATAGAGAGAATGGAAAGAGAAATAGTAAGAGAAAGCAAATTAATGGAAAGGGAGAGAAAAACAAAAGCATATAATGATTTAGGAGCAACAAAATAAGGAATACAAACAAAGAGAGGAGAGACATTTGGAGGATAGGAAGCAGAAGATGAAGTCTCCATTGGATTCCCAATTCTAGATACACTTGTAGCCTTTGGTACTGAGGTAAAAATGAAGAATATTCCACCATCAACCTTTCCAAATTTCTATTGTATGTCAACAGGGGACCTTGAGGCCTTTTTTTTGAATTTGATATTTTGTGTCACACTTATGAATATATAGATGATACACATAAACTTTGTTTATTTCTAGCCACTTTGAAAGGGGCTTCTTTAAAATGGCTTGTTAGGTTAAGTGAACATATTATATCGTATTGGGATGATGTGTACAAAATATTTCTTAATAGATACTAACCATATTGTAGGCCTAGAGACTCCAAAGAATATATCTTTATGATGTCCAAACAGGAGGATGAAATCCTAAAGGATTATTTACAAAAGTTTTCTTACATTTACAAAAATCCAAACTAAATGCATTAAATCCAAATACTATTCTTACATTTTTCTTAAGATGTATCAAGGATGAATCCATAGATGTGCTTAATCTTATGGGAATAGGTGATATTTCCTATTTAACTTTTAATCAAATTTTTGAGGTGTGTAAAAAATATTCTAGGGGAAGATCTAAAGTTAGTAAAGGACAAAGAGAAACTCTTTCCAAACTTACCAAGTCAACGATGGTAAGTGCAACAAGGGAAGAATTAGGAAATTTGTTGGATAACTTTAAACTAACCTCTTAAATACACTTGTTTCTCAAATTGATACATTAAAATCCAAGAAGAGACAAGAATAACATAATTGATTTTTGACAAATTTTTACCCTAAATGTGGGAAAAAGCATGCATTAAGAGGTTGCCCATTGGATAATATTCAAATTTTTGGTGTATGTGCATATAAACGTTCTATAGAAAATTGTTTAACACTACTGGAGTTGAATGCACTATGCAAAGCAACATAATCTCTTTACTATGTTGCACCTAGAAGACCTTGGCAGCTTAGAGCAGTCGGTATGTCTCAAGATATTGCTTAGAAATGTCTTGCATATTATAATTCTAATCCTATACCAAATACATGGAATTCCCCTATGCCTTGTGATCTGAACAGTGGGGCTCTTAGGCTTCTTGGTTAGCTTACAAGAACCTCTCCCACTTCCAAAGCTTGAATTTTCCCAAGTCTTTAATGATTAACCAATGCAGAATTAAGAAATGTTTGAAAATATAGGTGTATGCTTGTATTTGTTTTTGACTGTTAGTGCTGTAAATTAATATGTTGAAATTGATATATAAATGCATATAACAGTAAATAAATCAACACAAATAATGCAACAATAAATCAGACACATAAACAACAATATTAATTTGGAGTTCACCCACAACTCTTGGGCTACGTCTCCGTGAGCTCTAGTTAATTCAACTAGGCTCTCTGGGATTATGATGTAAGTCTTTTACAAGCTCTTTGGCTCAACTCCTGCTGTTCTACACATAAAGAGTGGGTTCAGACACCATTTTGTCCCTTCTAGGTCTTGAAGTTCTGGCTTTTGGCTCTTGGCTCTTGGCTCTGGCTCTTTGGCTCTTGGTTCTGGCTCTTGGCTCTGACTCTGGCTCTTTGGCTTTGGTTCTGGCTCTCGGCTTTGACTCTTGGCTCTTTGGCTCGGGCTTCGGCTCTCTCGCTGTTTGCTCTGGCTTCTTTCTACCTTCTGGCTGTCTACAACTCTCTTTGGGATTTTCACTTGCACTCCAAGTGACTCCCTTGGCTTCTGTGTTGTCCATTTGGCTTCAGCTTTTTGCTTTGGCTTCTGTGCAAACCCCTCAAGGATCAATAATAACAACCATTCACAACCCAGCAACAACCAACTCGGCCACCAACATTAACTTAGCAACCCACAATCTACCAACACTTGCTCTGCCGCCGTTTAACAACTTAGCCCCCCTTTGTCTTTGACATTTCATGGCTTGAAAGCCAAATCGGCTCTGCCCGTTGGTTTTTCTTTTCAAGCTCTTGGTCTTCCAGCCACTGTCCCTTCATTTTCCTCCTTTGAGCGTTAGCAATCATTGCTAAACGCTTCCTGGGATGGATGCCACCTATTTGGTAACAGACAGGGGAATCAGCGCTTAAAATTCATTTGGAACAGTCGTTTTTTGCTACACAGGGAAACGTTGCAAACGCACAGGAAAAATCCGCAGAACACACAATTTTGGACTTCAAAGTTTTATAATCTCGTTTTATATCCCTATTGGGTCCACTTGGGGATCGCTTATCGCAATCGTAATTGGCCTGCCCCTTTGTTTTTCGTTTAATAAACGAAACAGGTGAAATACATTAGAAATCGCATTTGGCGGATTTCAAAATATATATGTTTCCACTCCGAAACCCTATCGGGTCTTGCCATATCGCATCGCTAGTCGCAACGGCCCTTTGGCTTCCCCTTTGGTATCGTCGATGCCGATCCGCCGATATCGGCGATCGTAGTCGAATTGTCACACATATACATATAATATGGTTGCTCGATTGTTCGCATATGGCGATTCGCCGATTTCGGCAATTGCTCCATCGCATCGCCCCGGTCCATCACGCCATGCCTCCACTCTGACCCGCTGATCACCGCCGATGCGATATTCCGATTGAATATGGATCGTTGATCGGCCAGATCCGATGGCCCCTGTGCAACCACTGTTCAAGCCTCTGATTAGGCTCATTTCATGGTTTTCTTATGTTTTTTTTTAAGGCCCGATAGTGTAATGCGGTAAGTCCATGACTTCTCCTCTCTTGGTGGTCTCGCCCTTTAGGGAGATTTGGAAGACTTAGAGGGTTTTTAGAGCCATATTTCAAGCGATTTTTGCCTCTTTTTCCTTTGAAAAAGGGCAGCTTCATTTTATGATAACTTTCCTATCTGAAGTCCGTTTTCACCCATTTAAGTTGCGTTGGATTCAGAATGGAGGGATCCCTGCAATGAGACTATGTCCAGAGCAGCGTGCGATTTTCATTTTCCTCTGATTTACAAAGGGTTTGTGCCATTTGGCACCTTTTACCTCTTGCATGAAGTCTTTTAGACTTAGAGGTTTATCCAGGATCCATTTTTGGATCACCTTGGTAGGTAGGCCCAAAACCTACCCTATCAACAGGGTTGGAAAAAACCTACTTATGGAAACCAACCTCCCTATACTCCTCAACAATAATATTAATCATCATTTCCTCAACAATAGTATCAAAAACATTTCTTCTCTCCTCAACAATACCAATAACAACAATTGACACAACAACGAAAAATCCCATTTTTTCAATATCCTTAATAGGTATAACAACCATATCTAGTACTTCCTCCACCACAAATAACCCAATCACGGTAGCTACAACTACCTTCTAACCAACCAACTTTAAGACCTACTCAATTACCTACCTAGCTAGTGACAAATCCCAATAATAAAGTGGAAAAACATGTTTATAGTACTAAAGGGGAAACATTTTCCACATATTCAATTGTCTTTGTATAAGATATCTACTTGAGGTATGGAAAAACACTTCACAAGGAATCTATCGTATTTATAGAAGAAGAAGAAGATATTCCTAATAAAATTGGCATTACAATTGTAAACAAACCAACTTAGTCTCAATAGGACCAATCACAACTAACCAAATCACCTCCCTTTTTGGAGAGTTTGCATTTGGAAAAACCAATGATCTCTCTTGAGTATGATTTCTGAAGTGAACTTATAAATAATGCTAGCTATAATAGATATACTTATTTATGCAAAGAAAATTAGGGAATTATGTCTTAAGAATTGGGAAGGAGAAAAAGAGTTCCACCAACTATATGTCATTTGAAAATCAGTAAATTTAATATCAACAAAAATTACAAGAGAAAGGTATGTTGATCTACTTGTACCAATGCTTATTTTTTTTATCGACAATATATCTATTACAAATACCTTAATTGACTTAGGTGTGGAAATTAATGTAATGATGATGGAAACAATGCAAAATTTGAACATATGTAACCTTAGACCAACACCTACAACACTAGAATTAGCGGATTGATCTAAAGTAAAACCTAAGGGTGTAGTAGAGGATATTATCATCTCCTTGGTTTCTTGGGAATACCATGTAGATTTTGTAATTCTTTAACATAAATCTAATTTGGGGGGACACCCTTTAATCCTAGGAAGGCCTTGGTTGACATCAATTAATGCATTCATTAGTTATCAATTTAGAAATATGGCCATTGCAAGAGGAATAGAAATCAAGGAAGTTGTATTTCACCCTCATGCTAAATTTGTCATTGAAATAGAACACATGTCATGGTTTGAAGAAACATATTATGAGAAACAAAGTATTTAACCCATGTTCGCAATTGATCAAGCCATGAATTTTACAAGAAGAAAATGTCAAAAATTTACTCAATTATTCCATTTCTAATCTGGATTTTGTAGGGAAATTAGACTTTTTCACACCATTTTCTACTAATCACCTTTTGGAACAAAGTTTTAGTAAACATGTATAATAAATATTTTACAATATTTATTTCAAATCATATTTTTTGTAAACTCAATATCGAAATCTTGTAGTGAAATCATTGAAATTTATCCCAAGAAATGCTTCAATACTAGTTCTACTTTAGGAAAATCTCAAGAAAATCAATTAATTCAAGTATTGGAAAAGTATTCCAATGCATTTTCTTGGGATTATTTAGATATGCAAGGTATCCATTTAGATACATGCGCACATCATATTTATTCACAAAAATGTTGCTAAACCTATTAGGTAATCCCAAAGAAGAATGAATCCATTTCTAAAAGAGATACTCAAAGAAAATTTTCAAAAATTGTTAAAGCTACATTTTATTTACCCTATCTTGAATAGCGAGTGGGTTTTTCCCTTAGTGATAGTTCCCCCCCAAAAAATAGAAAACGAAGAATATGTGTTGACTATGGAGAGTTGAATAAACCAACCTGAAAAAATTTATTTTCCTTTACCTTTCATTGACCAAGTTCTAGATACATTGGCAAGAAATAGATAATTTTTTCCCTCAATGGATATAATAAAATTCAAATAGCTCTCGAGGATCAAGACAAGACAACTTCACATGTCCTTGGGGAACATATGCCTATAGGGTATTACCCTTTGGACTATGTAATGCACTTGCCACATTTCAAAGGGTAGTCTAAACTATTTTTGTTGATTTAATACATGGATATGTAGAGGTTTATATGGATGAATTATTTCTATGTGGAAATTGTTTTAAAGAAGCTTTAGATAACTTGCTAAGAGTTTTGATAAGATGGCAAGAAGAAAATCTAACACAAAAATGAAAAATGTTTTATATTGTTAATCAAAGAAATAGTATTTGGTCACCATGTGTCTATTGTAGAGATCGAAGTGGATCCAACTAAAATTTAAGTAGTTGTTAATTTACTAGTCCCTTGAACACAAAGAGATTTGAGGAGTCTCCTCGGATATGCAAGCTATTACCGATGATTTATAGAAATTTTTAGCAAAATAATCTTGAAATAATTTAAATTACTTGTAAAAGATGTTGAATTTTCTTGGAATACTAACTGTTAGATAGGCTTTGATACTCTTAAAGAAGAACTCTCGTTAGCATCAGTATGAAGAGGCCCATATTGATCCTTACCATTTCATATTTTTACAAAGTCATTTGATACTACAGTAGGAGCAATATTATGTCAAAAGGAAAACCTTTGAAACTATGTTATTTAATTCATTAGTAAAAACTTAACTCCTTCTGAGATTTTTTGGTCAAATTATTTTCTCAATAATTCCAACATAAATTACCAACCATGATGTTCATAAATTTTGAGATGCTACACTCCATGATCGGATTTCGAAGCATCAATGGGCTTTCTAACTTATGCTACAGAATGAAAACCAAAGGGATTCATAAGAAAAAGTAAGCCTAGGATATACTTGTTATCTGAGGGGTAGCAACATAAATCCCTTTTAACGAAGTTACATTCTTTTACTCTGATGAGGTAGGGCCTTCATACAAACAAGGATAAGTTGCAATGTGTAATTAAACCCTTCAGTAAGCCATCCCTCTTAACCAAATCAACAATCATGAATGTAAGAAAAGAAAGGCAAAAGCAATGAGATGGTGATCATTAGGGTTACACACAAAGCCCTTGCTGATTGAACTAGGTAGTTAAACAACCCAGAATGTTGCATCATGTGTCATTTCCCTTCCGTGAACAATCTCGTTCCTGCAAACAACAAAATTGTCAGAAAACAAAACATTCAATGGTCAAAGTAAGAATTAAATGGTGCATTCAAAGAAAATAAACTATACTTTAATTATGAATTCAAAGAAAGGAAACAAGCTATGATTTACTTATCATAATGGAGGAAAATAACTCAGTTATACTGCATTACATATTGAAAAGGGATGGGGTAGTGTGGGCTGAGTTGGTGGGCCATCCCAACCAACACCACATTGCCTAAGAAACTATAAAACCAGAACTAATTCACACCACTAATGATTCAAGCCAACATCAACGTTTGCATTGAAATAAGAATAAAATCACAGTTGCATAATAATCAACATTTTCCCAATGACCAAACTTTGAATTACAAGGACTTGGAAACCTCCTTTCTGCAATCTATTCTACTACAGATCAAAAGTGATCCTCGCAACATCAACCACACTAAAAGAATCCCCCCAACCTGCTCTTTTCTCATACAATTATACACAAGAGAGAGGGGGACTATTTGGGACTAGCTCCTTTAAGTTTAGAATGCCAATCATGGTCAAATTTGCAAAATATTTTCTTTTGTGCATTCTTGGTGGATCTTGGTTGAAGAAAAATAAACAATATGACTACATGAGATTTATTTAGAATGCAATCATTTGAAAACATTTGAGATTCGTTTCTCTTATTGGTTCGACAATAATTTAACATTTTCCTCAAGTTGGTCACTATTTATGACTCAGGGTGAATTTGTGCATTTTGGGTAGATTGACATTGAAAAACCCAACATATCTCTCAAACCGTGCTTTATTTTGGAAACCAACTCACATTTTACTCAATTTTCCATACTAGGAACAAAACCCATGTTCCAAAATTTTCAAATTCTCCCTCATCGCCTAAAAAATTGTGCCCAAAGTTGGATATTTGAAAACTTTGACTTGCAACTTGTTTTATAGCTAGAGCTTTGCACGTGTTAACTGGGTGTGATTTGAATAACTTAGATTTTTTTTGGCACCTCAACCTTCAAAACCCATGTGGTAGAATTTCTTCTAGAAGGGTGCAAATATGCCAACCATGGCGGTTGGTGACATGACTACATGTGAGTTACACGAACATAACTAGACAAAAGAATTCGTTATCAATAAAATTAAGTCAAAACTCATTTAATATATTAGAGATTTAGGAATTAGATAAAAATAAGCAATTTTTTACCTCGATATGCATGTCCAAGGGCTTTGGGTCCAAAGAGGTGAAAATGTATGATAAGATAAAAAAAGTGTGGTTATGAGTGGTAAAAAGGTCAAATAGGATGTTGAAAATAATGACAAAATAAGAGTCCAACATCTCCCCCCTAGCCGATGTGTTTGCATGTCCTCATGCAAAAGAAATCGCCTTGAACATCAACAAGATCCTACAACATTTACGAAAATGTTCATACTGTCTTGTTCTCACTTTAGTCTACACCTCACTCTAATATTTCCAATATGTAGCCTCCCAATCTAAGAATCTCCATAATAAACATCCCCAGATAAGATGGATAATGTAGCTCTTTGTATCCAGACCAATTATACTGCCCTTTAACCTCTTGTTCAACAAGACATCCATCATAACTCCTTCCACACCAATGTTCTTCAATGTTTGATGGCTCATTATCAACCAAACTGTAAGCAATCTGAGCATAAATTGGAATTGTTTCTATAACTACTGTTTTCAAGTATAAAAACACCATAGCAACACCAGTTTCCATTTATCATGTGAGAAAAGACTACCAAAATTGTTCATAAAATGAATGAAAGCAAAGACACCAAATCCAACCAAACTTTAAAGCTACTACTTTTTAGATTTTGTTAGGAGCTTCAACACTTTCCCAAGTAAATAGTTTAATGAGTTGCAAAACTTAACAAAAATGTCAATTCTCATGAAATTTCTTTTTAAATTGCCATGAGTATTTGCATATGCCTCATTTTTTTGACCCCTCCATATGTAAATATTTAAAATTTCCAAGACCATTGTTAAGCAACTATAAAAATATGCATTACTGCCATAATGAAGATAAATCAATGAAGTTGCTCCGCGCCTTCCAAAAGGATATTCACCTTCTTTATATGATTTGATGGTCTTCTTTATATGATTTTATGGCTTCACTATCAACTATCTTACAATCAATACACATTCCTAGAAAAGTTTCATATTTCTCACTCTGCAAAAACCCACCCAAGCTATTGTTTATGACCTTGTTTCCTAATTGCAAAAGATTCATCGGATAACTATTCAATAGCCAATACACTTATTTCATGTTGCTCAATATTAACATCACACTTGCCAGAATCTTCTTTTTTTAAGGCTTGAGGCATCCAAATAATATTTACCTTATCATTATGCATGAATTCCTTTTGAGGAACCATATGGGTTTTTCTTAACAAAAATGCCACTGGATTTGTTTGTAACTTTCTACATATGTATATATAATTATTTTTCTTATGGCCATAATTTATGTACTTTTTCTCCATAATGAATGTATCCAAGCACAATTCAACATGCTTTGGCATAATAGAAATAACATCCTCATCCTTCCCATCATCTAATCTCTTTAGGAAAAATGTTGCACCATCCCCATATGAAGGAAACAATTGCAATTATTCTAGCATAACATGGCCTAACACAAAATTGAACACCACCCTTAAGGAACTTGGAAGACAACTTTTTGCACTCATTTGTTTTGCATTTATGCATGTTGGAACAACCACATAACTCCTTGCACAAGAACCATTATTTTGAGGCTTGGAAACTTCATCTCAATTCTCAACAACTAAACCTTTCTTTGGACTCTAAATATAAACCCATTTTCTAGAGCATACATATTACCCTGACCAATCTCATGATTCTTTTCTTATGAAAACTTATTGTCATTTTCCTTCTCATAACTACTTTTGTCCCACCTACATACTTTGGAAAATCCCCAAACATTAAATTACACCAAGGAAAAGGTTAGAACATATGGTATATCCTCTATGCTTGGCATGTGATATGTGATGGAAGAAGGTTACACTAATCACCTAATGATGAAAAAGAAGCTAGATTAAAAGAATACACAAAAGGACAATGTTTCCTAGAAATGGAAATCGACATTTTTATATCAGAGTCCCAAACTACCATAATGATGGATTCACATTATTAAACTGAAGAACTAAAGGGACAAACTTCATTAAATTCCATCACATCCATATAAGGTGAAAGAGAGGAAGATATATAATCAGAAATAAGGCATGCAAGTTCGAGTGTTATCAAGATGAAAGCCATGATAAGATCCACTTTCAAGCATTAAGGACCAATCAACAAGGCTACTAAAGACCATGGGTCAATTCAGAAAAATCTTGATATAAAAGAAATCCCAACAAAAATTGTATCCAAGGCAAGGTAAAAAGTGCTAGTAATGGTTGGTCTATGTATGAAATAACACTTTCTAGTGTTACTACTCCTTTTTCCTACCTTATTCCATCTTACTCCTTTTTGAGATTATTTTCAGGAGGAGAAGCCTTATATGAATTGTGATCATGTCTCTGACATGAATGAACCATGTCCTTGACATTCCTTCCCATAATGAGAGGAGAGCATCAATGGGAAAAACATGCTCTCAAATATTCCAGTTCACACAATATGCATAAAATAAAATACAAATATCCAAGATCCATGGGTTGTGGTTGTGCATTATGATGCCAAAATGTTGATCGAATTAATTGCTCAATAATTCTAACATAAATCATCAACTAGGATGTTTGTAAACTTGGAGATGCTACACTATATGTGCGGAGTTCAAAGCATCAGTAGGATCTCTAACCTATACTACAGGATGAAAACAAAAGGAATTCATACAAAATAGCAAACCTAGGAGATACCTGCTATCTAGGGCAACAACACAAAGCCTTCTCATCTTGTTTACACTCTTTTACTTTGATTAGGCAGGGTATTAATGCAAAGAAGGAGAAGTTGCAATATGTATTTAAACCCTTCAGTAAGTTATCCCTATTAACCAAATCAATAATCATGAATACAGAAAAGGAAAGGCGAAATCAATGAGATGGTGATCACAAGGGTTGCCCAAAAATCCTGTATTGATTGAACTAGGCAATTAAATAACTAGGAAGGTTGAAGCGCGTGTCATTGCCTTTCAGTGAACAATATCATTACTGCAAACAACACAACTGTGAGCAACAAAAACATTCAATGATCAGAGCAAGTAGTAAATGGTGCATTCAAAGAAAATAACCTATACTTTAATTATGAATTCAAGGAAACAAAACAAACTACGATCTGCCTATAAAAATGAAGGAAAATAACTTAGCTACGCTACATTACACAGAGAAAAGGGATGGGGCAATGTGGGCTGAGTTGGTAGGCCCTCCCAATCAACACCACACTGCCTAAGAAACTACAAAATTAGAACCAATTCACACCATCAATAATCTCAAACCAACATCAACATTTGCATTGATCCAAGAATAAAATCAAAGTTACATAATCAACAACATTTTCCTAATGACTAGACTTTGAATTGCAAGGAATTGGTAACCTCCTCTTTGCAATTTATTCTATTACAAATCTATAGTGATCCTCACAACAACAACCACACTAAAGCAAGCCCGCCCAACTTGCTCTTTGCTCATACATTTATAGAAAAGAGAGTGTTGTGACCACCAACAACCCCCCTTCTTATTTAGTGTTATGAGTAATACTAAATAAGTGGGGACTCTTAGCCAAAAAAATAAAAAAACTCAATTAGTGATTGTACTTCCTTGTCAATAAAACTTACCATCATGAACTTAAGAAAAGACCCTTGCGAAATCTAAAAAAAACTTAAGTTTTGTGATGAAGGAAGATAAAATCACTCCTTAAAGGATATCGCATCGCAGAAAGGATAATAGTATGCCTACTTACAAGCTAATCTCCGAAATCGTGAGAATGCGATGCGAAGTTGCATAAGGATAAACATATATCGCATCACAGGTCTTAGAAGCTCACTTATAATAAAAACCGCAGAAAACTCCGATTTGCAATAGCGCATATCGCAAAATCGCACCTCACAAGAAATTGCTTAACAAAAAATGTGCATATCTTACAAATCATGCGACATGCGATATTGCGACCATGCGATATCGCAACATTGCGATAGAGCGGCAAAGTGATCTCACAATAGGATAACAGAAAAACTTGCGATATCGCGATCTGCGATTATGCGATGCAGCGATCTGCGATTATGCGATGCAGCGATCTGTGATTATGCGATGTAGCGATCTGTGATATTGCAAGGCAAATCACAAAATCGCTTCATCGCAGATTTTTCGGGCTCAGTATTCAAGAAAAAAGCTTTTTTCCATAAAACGAACTGGTTATGTGCTTTAATGCTCATTAATAAGGTAGTTGCCAATTGTTAATGAAATATTGTTTCGTGTTTATCGAAGAGCCAGTTCACGTAAGGTGGTATACTTTTTGCATGTCTTCAGCATTTAAAGCTTTCCCGTCGCTGTTCTTATCATTACTCTCACCTCACTTGTAAATTGTAGGAACAAAGAATGAAAAACTATACAAAGCAGTAAACAGGAATCCATGGGGAAGAAAGGTAAATCTCCAATGTCTGAAGATAAAGAAATGGTGCCCTTTTACACAGACACCGCATGCAACAGAGAAGAGGGTATTTTCCCCTGGGAAGGCATGTATGATATACTTGAAGAAGAGGATCCTAAGGTAACAGGATTTATGGCTACTGCAAGCTCATCAAGGTCATCTGAAGCATCAATTGCAGACTTAGCTTGTTCATTCCTGCACCGGATAGCATCAAGACCCAAAATTCTCCCCTACACGGACATGATTAAGTGGGTACTGGATAGCGCCGGTATTAAAAATAGACAGTTTAAAACTCAGGGCCAAGGACTTATCGGCTCATTTGCTCAACAAGATTTGAAACTTATGTATCATTTGCCAGAACCTCAGGCGATTTACAACAAACAGTTCATGGAGAAGTTTACCAAAGAAAATGAAGACCTGGCATAATCCACTAAAGATTGGTCAAGGAAGGATGAACCGCTGAAAATGGATAAACATGGTATGTATAGTACTGGTTCCCTCACCTCCCCATATTGCTTTGTTGCTTCTATGATCTGTAGGCTTTATGGGAGGCCAGATATTAACAATTTTTCATCCGATTGGCTACCATTGTTGGATGCTGCCGTTAATTCTATTATTTTGGATTGGTCTAGAATACTGTCAGATAACTTAGCCACTGCCATTGTAAATTACCGTTCTAAAAGAACTGCTTCCCAAAGAATTTATCCCCCATTTTATTTATCGGCATATGTGATGGATGCAATTTGCTATGTTTTAAAGTTTCCTGTAATGGGATGGAAATGGACAACTCAAGACCCTCTACCCATTCATGTTTATCATAAAGAGTTGTGGGATTCTAATTCCCCCCATTTTTCTACAAAATTTGTCATGGAGTCATGTTACCCCTCTACAAGACATTATACGACAAAGATGCTCCAAGATGCTCTCCAGAAGTAGAAGCAGACATACAAACAGTTGCAAAATGGTTTGTAGAGGAATTGTTTACATATTTTAGAGTCTTCGGAAGTGCCACTTCCCCTCACATCTTACCTTTGTCTGTTCCCGATAAACTCTTGGCAAGGGAAATTGCTTATGAAACCTGCGGAGAGGGAGGTTTGACTAAGGATTTAAAGGATAAGAAGAAATCTATATGGCCACAATTTCCTGTAGCTCGTGGGGCCTTCTCATTGTTTGATATAGGTCACGCTTTCAAAGAAGTGAACAATATAACCTGTCTGCAATTATTCAAATTCACAGCAAGACCATTTGACCCTCACAATGTAGCTAAGAATTTCACTACCGCGGTTAAAATAAAAGTGTTCATCAAAGAAGTGGATCCTTTTGATGATGTGTTTCAACAAAAAAACACGCTTGAAGAAATTCTAAATACGGCTCAAACACGTTTCTCTCCAACAGAGTTTCAGAGATTCAAGACATACAGGGAAGAAGGCTAGCCAATATCCCTTTAGAAAAGCTAAGCCTAGAACCCGCAAGGGAACCGACTCCAAGCATTAGCCTCAGTGAAAGTTCTGATACAGGGAAATCTAAATCCAAATCCAAGAAAGAAATATTGGAACACTCTAAAAAATCTGAAAGTGACCATGGCAAAAGCGAAGGGTCAGTAAGGGATACTGCCCAATCAAAAGAGCCTGAACAACAACAGGTGTTAACTTCTTCACAAGAAGATCCTCCCATTCTCATCGGTCAACCACCATCAGATAGAACAGAGCTAGATAAAGAATGGCAGAACTTCAATGATATCATCAACCTTGAAGGCCAAAGCGTAAAGACACCTGAAGGTAATATACAGGCAACAGAAGAAATGGTCACAGGAACAATCGACGATATCTCGGACATGGAACACATCCCTATTACCCCTTCCTCTGAACTTGTACTCAAGATAGAGGAGATTCCTCCTCTTGATGTATTTTACAGTCCACAACATAAGGCAGTAGTAAGAAAACAAAGGAAGAAGAGAAAATTAGATAACGCGATCTCTCATGATGCAGAGCAATTGGATGTCTTGTGGCGAGATCCTACTACTAATCCAACTGAGAATCTCACCAAATTATCCCAAATTGCAGGATCTTATGCCTTTGCAACTATTGATAAAGCATCTGAAGTACAACAACTGCTAAAAGAAAAAGAAGACCTAATACAAGTTTTGCAGCAACAGCTGCAACAAGCCAATGCTAATAACGAAGCGCATAGACAGCTTGAAAGACTCTAGCAGGAATTCCAGCAGATGCAGATAGGCTATCAGAATAGTTTTGTAGAGAAAGACAAGCAATTACAGGATATACAGGAAATGCACAAGGATGATCCCAAGCTCACGGAATTCATCACGGAATCCATTTCCCTGAATGAGCAATTACTACAGCAACAAGAAGCACTAAGCCAAAGAATATCGCAATGGAACTCGTATTGTGAAATAAGTGATACAATCACTAATCAAGTCGTAGATTTGCAACATGATTATGATTTAGCTGATAAACGAGTTACTGAATACTTGGCTTGGCAGGAAACAAAGGAGGGAAAAAGAGCAGGCGCACCAATAATAAATGACAAACATAAAGAAATGCTCTTCGATAAATGGGATACACAGATCAGGGAGGCTGAGCAAGTAGCGGAAGAAGCAGCTACAACGACAAATAGCCTTATTGATTGCATAAATGAGAATTTGCATAGAGCAAATTTAGTCTCCGAAACCACTCCAGGATATCTGCTAAAAGTACAACAGCTACAATCAGACTGGAGATGGAAGGATCAAGAAAGGGCAAAATCGATTAGAAGATTAACTAAGTTGAATTGGGAATCTTATTGGGCTTATTTAGTAAAACCTCACAGCCAGTGTATGACTCTCAAAACCATCATCAATTCTGTCGAAAAGATGGCACCAGCTCTAGCAGATTCTGTTTTCACAGGACAATTAAAGGCTGAAGTCGGCCAATTGACTTTGCTCAAGAAAATGCTGAATGCTTTCTATATAAAGGAGAAAATACAGAAATAGTTAGTTTTAGATTTAATTTTAGTAATAGTTTTATTTTATTTTGCCTAGAAAAAGGACAGTCATTTAAACCGTATCCTAAATTTTTGTAAGTAAGTTATTTTTTGGCGTAGTTAGTAGTATTTAAACCCTTCTCATGCATTTAGAGAAGGGTCCAGAAATTGATCAAAAACTTGTCCTCAGAACATGCACTTTTACACCCTTCGAGGAGGTTTTGATGAATAAATGGAACAAGATTTATTGATTTTTGCATCTGATATCTGCTACTGATGTTGCACTTCTGTACTCTTAGTTGATGTTGGATTGAGAAGAGATAAATCGCTATCGCTTGAAGCTCATGAGTAGAACTAATTATAAATGGTACTTCTATCTCTTAACTGTTTTTATTTCCTGTGTTAAAGTGATATTTAAGTTCAGTTATTTATATGTTAATGCTTGAATGCCTGAGTTATCATTTGGCACTTTTGTACGGTGATAGCTATTTATTTGTGCTTAATATATAAGTAGCTTACTATGTGATATGTTTTTCACAACTGTTTCACCTAACTTTTTATGTGAAGTGGTTTATCTATATTGAATTCTTTCCTTATGACAATTGAATGATCTTTATTACCAATTGTTATTTGAAATCATTTTAGATCGCACAGAAGAAAGATTACATCTCGGGTTAGTATAGACTTAGATATTTCTGTTTTATTAGAATACAATAGCATGTCATTAGATTAAAGTTAGAATTAGAGCATCTTAATTAGGAACTGTTAGATCAGAGATATCATATTCTACACACACACACTCATAAATTGGGAAACTGGTCCCATATCCCCAGTCGGACCCGCTATACCAAACGGAAAAGGAGCTACCAACCAAGGTTCGGACCGGGTGGGTATCCCCCTTGTTGCTGACTCGATTTTCGGGGCTTCAACAGAGAGAGAGGGACTAATTGGGACTAACTCCTCTAAGTTTGGATTGGCAATCATGGACATATTTACAAAATATTGTCTTTTATGCATTCTTGGTGGATCTTGGTTGAAGAATAAGCAAATATATGTTTACATGGGATTCATTTAACATACAACCATTTGAAAATAGTTGAAATTCATTTCTCTTGCTAGTTAGATAATGATTTGGCATTTTCCTCAAAGAGGGGCACTATTTATGACTCATGGCGAATTTGTGTATTTTGGGCATATTGGCGTTGAAGAACCCAACATATCTCTCAAGTTGCATTCTTTTGGAAAATTACCCTTATTTTACCTAATTTTCCATACTATGAACAAAACCTGTGTTTCAAATTTCAGATTCTCCCTCATCACCCAAGAAATCATGCCCAAAGTTGGTTGTCTGGAAATTTTGACCTGCAACATTGTTTTAGAGTTAGAGCTTCACACATGTGACCTGGGTGTGTTCCAAATAACATAAAATTAATTTGGCACATCAGCCTTCAAAACCCATGTGGCAGAATTTCTTTTGGAAGGGTGAAAATATGCCAACCTTAGAGGTTAGTTACAAGATTGCATGTGAGTTACATAGACATAACTATGCAAAACAATCTGTCATTAGAAAAATTAACTTACAACCCATTTAATCTATGAGAGTCTTAGGAATTAAATAAAAATATGCAACTTTTACATCGATATGCATGTCAAAGGGTTTAGGGTCCAAAGAGGTGAAAATGTATGATAAGATTACAATATGTGGTTATGAGTGGGAAACAAGTCAAATGGGATGTTGAAAAATATGACTAAATGAGATCCCAACAATTAACTAAACTATTACTGAGAAGGAAATGCTAGAATTATTCATGTTGTTAACAAATTTTGACATTATATTTATTGATTATGAAGTCATTGTCCACACAAATTATTCTCCCATTAGGTATTTAATGAATAAACCAATATCTAATGGTGGTGTAACAAAATGGCTATTATTGTTGCAAGAATTTAATATTCTTGTCCTAGATCAACCTAAAAAGGACAATCTATTGGCAAACTTTCTCTCTTGCATTAAAAATCCTGATGAGATTGTTCTATTAAAGGATAGCTTCCCAGATGAAACTTTATATGCTACATCCATTAAATCCCCATGGTTTGCTAATATAGCTATTTATTTATCCATAGGGAAACTACCATTACATTTTTTGCCACAGGAGAAGCAAAGGATTATTAGACAAAGTGATAAATACTTATGGACCAAAGGATATCTTTTCTACATAGGGATAGCCTTAATAATTCACACATGTGTTAAAGAAGATGAAATATTTGATATTTTAAAAACTTGTCATGATAATTGATGTGGTGAGAATTTTGTAGATAAAAGGACTGCCTACAAAATATTTTGTTTGGGATAGTATTGGCCGACTCTTCTTGAAGATACAAAAAATATGTGAAAAATGTTGATATAGCTATCAATGGATGGGCCAATCAATAACAATAAATGAAATTCCCCTTTAGCCACAAGTTCTTGTAGATCTTTTCAAGAAAGTATTACCAACCAAGGAGCACAATTTAATTCAAAGCTAGTGAAAGAATTTGTTGAAAAATATAAGATTAAGCCCCACAAGTCTTTTCTTTGTAATCTATAGGGCAATGCCCAAATGGAATCTACAAACAAGGTGTTGGAAGTAATCATGACAAAGATAATATAACTTCGTTAGAAAGATAAGATAAATAGGCTTCTAGAAGCTTTGTGGACCTATATGATAACATTGAAGGATAATGATGGTTTCACCCCCCATGAATTGGTATTTGGTAAGAAAGTCCTCCATCTAATTAAACTTCAAATCAAAACTTTAAAAATTGCAGTTGAATTATGAATGAGCTTGACTGAGGCACACAAGGAAAGGATTATGTATCTAAATGAGTTAGATGAGATCCAACGAGATGCTTTGCAAAAAACTACTTTGTTTTAGTAGCAATGGACAAAGTGGCATGATAAGTTTATAAAAAAGAAACAATTCAAAGTTGGTGCTTGGGGCTTACTCTTTCACTCAAAGTTCAAAGATTTTAGGGGAAAATTTACCACTTATTAGCTTGGGCCTTAGGAAATTGCATAAGTATTTGAAAATGGTTCTATAAATATAAAGACAATTGATGAAAAAAGAGTTTGATTTGTGGTTTGGTCATAGGTTGAAACTCTACAATAAGGCAATCTCTTGAGGGGAATTTATTTAAATATTATTTCAACAAGTTAAGATGTAAGTGTAGAAATTCCCACTGTAGATCAACAGATTATGCAATATACTAAAACACAATACAAGATCTACTTCTACAACACTTTGCGGAAGCTTAATCGAATTGAGCAAGATCAAGAGAACACATGTAACTGATAAGGAGAAATCAATCACACATAACACAGAAGAAATAACCTGGGGAAAGCCTCAGCCTAAAACCCCAATCTCTATATTATCATACAAGTGGAAATCTTGTTCAAGTTAAAAAAGAATCAGCTCTTAAGCTATCCTGCTCTCTCTGCAATCAAACAATACAACTTACAGACTGAATAGACACTATATATGTCCTCCTCAAGCCCTCCAAGCCTCCTATTTCCTCGCACAGTTTTTCTTGGGGTCCAATGATGTCACATGTGTGAATTGGCCTCATCACACTCACTAAGCCTGAAGAAGTAATTGCGCAATCCTCAAGGAAAGAATTCCTTCTGCATGCAAGGAATATTCACAATGGAATATTCTAGCAACTGATAGTACACTGCCCCTCCATCTGATCTCAACTGGGTCTCTGTCTGAACTGACATGCATGAGTATTTATGAGAGAATACTCAGTTATCTGAAGTGCAGTAGTTACATGCATGCAAGCATTAACTAACTGAACTTACATTGAATTCAACAAACTATTTGAAATTAATCTAACTGGACCTCAGTTAACCGAGCCAACTAATTACAACTCATCCCTTATCTCTTTAACTGATGGATAAATTCCTAATTAATGGAGAAACTGTTGCATGTCCCCACATAGACTTCAAGTTTGATTTTCCCTTAACTAATTAACTCAAGATGAATTAATTAATTAATTTACAAATTGCTGCTAAGATCAAATTCGAATTTTACTTACTATTTTAGTTTAGGGGCTGACTAAAATAGGAAGGTATCTTGAAATGCTATTTTTAGCACTTCCATTTTTCCATCCATTGTTGCTAAGATCAACACACTGGCTGAACTGCTATTTATAGCAGTGCTATTTTTAGCAATTCTATTTTTAGCATTTCTTGTTGCTATTTTCAACACTCCCTCTCAACAAGAAAGGGATTATCAGTAACCCCAATCCTGTCTCTGTGGAACTTGAACTTGCATTTTGACAATGCCTTAGTCAAAATATTTGAATCCTGTTCCTCGGTCGAAACATATAGCAACAACATGATTCTCTTGACCACACAGTCTCGAAGATGGTGATATCGAATATCTATGTGCTTGGACCTATCATGAAAAACTGGATTCTCCGAGAGTTTGATACAACTTTGGTTATCAAAGTAGATCACTATAGGATCCATCATCTGACCAAGCAATCCCACTAGAATCTTCCGCATCCAAATGACCTCACATGTAGCCTGACTAGCAGCCATGTATTCAGCCTCTGCTGGGCTAAGTGCAACTGATCTCTCTTTTCTACTGTATTAGGAAACTGCAGCTAAACCGAGGTTGAAGATTCCTTTGGAAGTGCTCTTCTGGTTTGATGGAATCCCTTCCCAATCCACATCTGTGAAGCCCTAAAGCTTCACTCCCTCTGTCCGTTTGTACCACAATCTGAACTGTGATGTGCCTCTGAGGTATCTCAGCACATGCTTCGCTGCCTTCCAAAACAGCTTGGTAGGTTGAACCACAGCTTGACTCAGCTGGTTCACTGCAAAGCATAAGACGGGTCGTGTGTTCACCAGATACATAAGTGAACCCACGAGCTACCGATAAATAGTAGCAACCACTACCTCACTTGAAGTAGCATCCTCCATCCTCCAGTTCCCAGCTAGAGGAGTTTGCATGGGCTTGCACTTCTCCATGTGAAAGCACCTGAGTATCTCATTGGCATACTTGCCTTTAGACACAAATACTTCCCCATCTTTCTACCACACCTCCATGCCTAGAAAGTAGTGCATAAGGCCCATCTCCTTCATCTCGAACTCTCTTACAAGGTCCTCCTTGCAATACTGTATCAGCTAATCATCACCTATCAAAATCATATCATCGACATAAAGAACAATGATCAATGGTTTACCTTCTACCATGATGTGGTAAAGGTTCGCATATGCTTCACTCTTGGTGAAGCCTAAACTGGTGAAATAACTATTGATCCTAGTGTACCAAGCACGAGGTGCTTACTTCAGCCCATACAGAGCCCTCTTGAGTATGCACACATGCGACTTACGATCGAAGGTTTCGAAACCTTTTGGCTACTCAATGTACACCTCCTCCTCAATCTTCCCATTCAAGAACACTATCTTCACATCCATCTGGTGGATATTCCAACCCATCTAAGCTGATAGTACCAATATCGATCTAATCGAAGAGTACCTTGCTACGGGAGCAAAGGTCTCATCGTAGTCGATCCCCTCGACCTGTGAGAAACCTCGGGCAACAAACCTTGCCTTATGTTCTCAACACTACCATCAGATGCCTGCTTTACCTTGTAAAGCCATCTGGAACTCACTACTGACTTGCCCTGAGGCCTTGGGACAACATCCCACACATTGTTCTAAATGATAGAGTCATACTCCTCGACCATTGCATCAACCCAGACTGGTTACTGCACTGCCTCCTCGAATGAAGGAGGTTCAGTATCTACAAACTCCCCAACCAGGGCCATGTACCTAGTGTACCGCTCGGATGACCTCCTCTGTCTGTGCTGAGAAGATGGTTGTCTCACATTCTCCCGTGCATCTAGCATCAACCTGCCAACTTCCCTTGAGTGTTTCTGCCCATCTCTGGAAGTATCAACATGAGTGGATGTCTCCACTCCCAGATCCTCTGCATGCGGTTGCTCTGCATCAATCTGAGGCTCCTCATCCTTAGGAACTAAAATTTCCTCATCTGCATGCAACTCGAGCTCCCTCTCAAGTGATAAACGCATGGATTTCTACTCATCAAACTTCAGATCCCTGCGTGCCATTATCCTCTGAGTGGAAGGCAGGTACACCTGATAGTTGTGGGGTGTATCCGTGTACCCCACAAGTATTCCCAACTCAGCTATTGGGTCTAGCTTCTTCCTAGCATCTTTGGTCACATGAAAGTAAACTGATGATAGTTTACTGATCCAAAGATTCAGAAGTGACTTACATCGGGTCACTGCCCGGAATAGGCCTCCATAGGTGTCTTCATCCCTAATATACAGTGCAGGCTTCTGTTCTACAAGTATACTGTTGTATTGCATGCCTTAGCCCACAAATGTAGTGGTAGGCTTTGGTCATGCAACATCGCTCGAGCTGCTCCCACAATCGATCTGTTCTTCCTTTCGGCCACCCCATTCTGCTGTAGGTTATGGGGTGCCGTCAGTTCCCATTTAGTACCTTCTGCAGTGTATAAGTCTTCAAACTATTGGGAGACATACTCTCCACCATTGTCGCTATGCAAGGATTTTATTTTCTTTCCAGATTATTTCTCTGCCAAGGCTTTAAACTCACAAAACCTCAAAAAAGTCTGATCCTTCTTTTGCATAAAGTAGATCTAGCATCTACGAGAAAAATCATCAATAAAAATAACATAGTACCTTTGTTTAGCAGTGGAGGCTGTAGACAAAGGTCCACAAACATCTGAGTGAACTCGCTCTAGGATTGCTCCAGCGCTACTGTCTTGATCAGGAAAGGAAGATTTCGCATACTTACCCAAGGTACAACCTTCGCATGTAGTCGTCTGCTCAATTTTTCCCTTGGGTAATCTGGCAGAAATCTGTTGCATGATCTTCAGGGCTCCATGGTGCAAGTGGCCCAGTCTTCTATGCCATAGCTCGCCAACATCTTAGCTCTGCACCATCTCAGCTTTGGAACTCAAAGTAGCACAATCGTCTACCTCTAGCTTATAGAGATTATTGACTTGAATCCCTATTCGCTTTGTCTGTCCAGTACCGATATGCCTCATGAATACATTTCCTTGACTAAAGACTACATCATAGCCTTTATCTTCTAGCATAGCGACAAACACAATATACTTCTTCTTACCTGGTACATACTTTACATTAGCTAGGGTGAGGGGAGCTCCATGCTCCCTCTGAAACACAACCGTACCTTCACCTGAAACACGGTACTTTCCATCATCGCCCATCTCGATCCACATCTGGAGATCCTTCTCCTCCAAGGTACTGAAAAGATTCTTGTCACTTGACATGTGGAATGAAGCTCCACTGTCCAAGTACCACACACATCCCACCATGGATGAAACCATGCATGCGATAAGCGAGAAATCTAGCTCAAACTGTGAGGCGAGTGCCTCACCATCATATCCCTTGAGGAACCCTTCTTAGATTTCTTCTGTGGACAATTTGTAGCATAATGGCCCACTTCATGACAATTAAAGCATCGCACTTTTGATTTGTCAATCTTCTTCCCACCATGGGAAGAACCGTATTTGTAATGGGATGCCTTTCCTTTCCCTTTCCTCGCTTTACTTGCTAAGGCTAGATTTTCCTCATCATCTTGCTTTGACGAGGATCCATCTTTGGTGCTTCTTCTTATTTCCTCCTGCATCAGATCTGACCAAAGTTGTTCCTAATCTGACAGTTTTTCTCTTCCATTAACCGAGTCTTGGTAGATATGCCAGCTCTTAGGAAGACCGAGGAGTACAAGACTCACCATGTCATCATCAGCGGTTGTGATCCCTACACTTCCAAGCTCGTCCCTGTAGGTGGTGAGCTTGTTTAGATATGTAGAGATCGCGTCATGCTTTTCCCACTTGATCTTTTGAAGCTTGTCTTTCAGTGCCAGCTTCCTCTGACCGCTGTTGTTCTGAAATAAATATTTCAATGTTTTCCACATTGAAAACAAAGTCTCCTTCCCATGGAGGCTCGAGACAATTTGGTCTCGAACTCCCTCCAAGAGGATTCTCCTTGCTCTAGCCACACATTTCTTCCATTCCGCCAGTTGAGTAGCATCAGTCGGCTTGGGGACTTCTTGATCATTGAAGTCCTTTAGACCGTTATCCTCTAATACTGCCTCCATGCGATCCTTCTAGGCTATTTAATTCGAGCTGCCATCAAGGGCATACTCGAGTCTTAAACCACTAAACGCCATAGGTGAAATTGAGATGTGATAAGAACTCGATTTCTATCTTCAGGAACCAAACTTCAAACTTATCCTTCTTGTATACTGTTCTTCGCCTTGATCACCTTTTCTCTGATAGCATGTAGAAATTCCCGTTGTAGATCAATAGATTATGCAATATACTAAAACACAATACAAGATCTACTTCTACAACACTTTGCAGAAGCTTAATCGAATTGAGCAAGATCAAAAGAACACATATAACTGATAAGGAGAAATCAATCACACATAACACAGAAGAAATAACCCGGGGAAGGCCTCAGCCTAAAACCCCAATCTTTGTATTATCATACAAGTGGAAATCTTGTTCAAGTTACAAAAAGAATCAGCTCTCAAGCTATCCTTCTCTCTCTGCAATCAAACAATATAGCTCACAGACTGAATAGACACTGTATATGTCCTCCTCAAGCCCTCCAAGCCTCCTATTTTCCTTGCGCAGTTTTTCTCGGGGTCTAATGATGTACATGTGTGAATTGGCCTCATCACACTCACTAAACCTGAAGAAGTAACTACGCAATCCTCAAGGAAAGAATTCCTTCTGCATGCAAGGAATATTCATAATGGAATAATTCTAGCAACTAATATACATTGCCCCTCCTCTGATCTCCAACTGGGTCTCTGTTTGAATGACATGCATGAGTTATTTATGAGAGAAATACTTAGTTATTTGAAAGTGGAGTAGTTACATGCATGCAAGCATTAACTAACTGAACTTACATTAATTCAACAATTGTTTGAATTAATCTAACTGGACTTGACTCAGTTTAATTGAGCCAACTAATTACAACTCATCCTTATCTCTTTAACTGATGGATAAATTCCTCAATTAATGGAGAAACTGTTGCATGTCCCCACATAGACTTCAAGTTTGATTTTCCTTAACTAATTAACTCAAGATGAATTAATTAATTAATTTACAAACTGCTGCTAAGATCAAATTTGAATTTTACTTGACTATTTTAGTTTAGGGACTGACTAAAATAGGAAGGTATCCCGAAATGATATTTTTAGCACTTCCATTTTTCCATCCGTTGTTGCTAAGATCAACACTGGCTAAATTGTTATTTATAGCAGTGCTATTTTTAGCAATTCTATTTTTAGCATTTCTTGTTGCTATTTTCAACAGTAAGTTGTGGATGAAGGGAGTGATACTCATACACATCTTCCATCTTGAATTTACTTTTTCAAAAAAATGCAAAAAAAAAGAAGAAAAAATAGTAAAAATTCTAGGTTTCTCAAACAAACTAGACTTAATTTTTTTTTTTAGAAAATCAGAAAATTAACTAACAAAATTTCTCAATAAAAATACATGCTCAATGATTACCATATTTATTAAAATCTTGTGATCAATTTTTAAATTTAGGAGATGACATTCTAATAATATCTGAGCAATAATAATAATAATTTGTAAAAGACATTTCAAAGTTTGAACACTTTCAACTTTCATTTCAGAAAGGATCTTGTTGGCATTATGGCTCTAGTGTTGTCCTTGATGGCAACAATAATTGTTCTTAATATATAAATCACATAGAGAAGTACAATAACCAATACTTTTATAATCCCCTATATATATAATAATATATATATATTATATATATATATATATATATATATTATAATATATATAATATATATATATATATATTAAAAAATGGCCGAGTGCATATACATGGTCATGAGAGCAATGAACAAATGTCTGGCAGATATAGGGTCATGCAAATGCAACACTTAAAGGACGAAATCCTGTCACTTGACAAAACTAAGAGACAAAATTAAGGAAAATCCGTTAGCTAACATTGTCATGCCAAAGTTTATATCCAAGAAGGATAAGAGGATCACTCAATGGGAATATGTGGGCTAGCTAGGACCAGGTTGATGTATGGAGCCCAACAAATCAAAGGCTAGAATGGTGGGCCAAGTATTCAATAAACAAACACATCAAATGAAGGAATGGGTCCCGTTGAGAGAATCTACCCTGACGACTTTATAAATTATTTTTTTTTCATTACGTTGAGCTATGAGGAGCGGGCCTTCGAGGTAGTGGGCTAGCTGTTTAATGAACAATAGAATAACATGGAGTATTACGTGGTGCAACGTGTTTTACATGGAGGCTTTACCCCGATGACTCTTACAAGTGATTTCTCCCATCGCGTTAGGATACCAAGGCCATGTTGACAACAATTGATGAAGGCTTGAGTGGTCCCTGCCTAGAGAGTCATTCTCGGCGTTAATTATAACCTTGCTTCTAGAATGGGCTCGCAGGTGGGCCAACTTGGTGGCGTTTGAACCTAGAAGACATACCAACGAAATTTTGCATATCATCGGTCTCCTTTGAACGTGGTGATGTGGAAGTTGACCATGCATTGATTAATATTGGGACTATTATCACAAAATCCAACCCTGAGGGGCTACTGATCAGGAAGACTCTGAGTAATTATTTCAAACCAACTTTTGGCTGAGGCTTAGCCTCCTCAACCTGAGAGGGCTCTCTCACTAGGTTAAAGATTTTGATAGAGATTAGATAGATGGCTAACTCTATGGTTTGTGATTTTATATGTTTATAGGTTGAAAGATGGAGACTTTCTACCATTGGGCTATGGAGTCAGTGACAGAGATAAGGATAACAAATAGTTCTTCTTATAAACTGAGGCTTGTATATACTTCAATGAAAAATTGACACATTCAGGAAAGTCTCAATAACTTGAAGTTCATAGGAGTCAGAGCATGTGGGCATGAATTCTGAGTAATGATACATCAAGGTATTCAAAAGGAAAGAATTTAAAGTGATTGATCAGAGTTTAATACCTAAAGGAAGTCAGAGCATGAGTAACCATGAATTCTGAGTAATAAGTATTAAAACATTGAAGTTAAACATCCAAAGATAGGACCCAAGAACTCAATTCACCATAGTTCAACACTTAAAGGAAGTCAGAGCATGTTCCTCCATGAATTCTGAGTAATAAGCATTAAGACTATGGAAGTAAAACATATGAAAGATAAAAGATAAATCTCATTGAAGTACACTAAGAATCTCAGCTTCAGAAAGGTCCAACTGCTTATGTATGTATCAGTCCATGCACAACATTTACAAAAGTTGTCTTGTTCTATAACATTTTAAAACCCTTGATACATTAGATTTTCTCCAATATATAGAGTTCATCATAGGACTTAGATTCCTCCTCCAACATGAGGGTAATTTGAATTCCTCCTAATTTGACACCTATTGACACTTAAAACAAACTATTAATTACAACTAGTTGTTAACTAGCAGTCCTAGTGACCTAATACAACTAGGAGTGTAACTCCTTATTATGACTAAACCACCTCAACTAAACATTAAATGCATTCTTTGACAATTGCAACCTCATGAAGTCGAATTTGATGAAGCCTCCCACGTTGTCGCCAGACTGCTAATGACAAACCCTAGAAATTAGGGAACATGTTTCCCCGTTTTTAGGTTTAGGATCCTTGAAAGTTGGCACGTGGGACAGAGCCCTTATCTCCTCATCCATGACACATTTTTCGAAACTGAAGGAGGTTTCTGTATTCCATGATGTCTAGAACAAAAACCTCTCTTGGTTTTTTAAAACACTTCTCCAGCTGTCCAGAATTTGTCCTTGAAAAACACGTGTAAAATAGGAAAAATCCGTTTTCTGAAATTAGGGTCTCAATGAAAGCTTAGTATCTCCCAACTGAAAACACTTATGAAGAAAGTGAGATAGTTTATTGTAGCTGGAGATTTGATGAAGAGAAACCTCCCTCAGAATTCCAAAATACATTTTCCTTTAACCAGAAACTGATCTTGAAAAAGACTACTAAAACTAGAAAACCAAGCTTGACTTTCAACAGTTTCGTAGCGCGCTACGAAAACATTGATTTCGTAGCGCAAAACAGGATTTTTACACTGTCTGCGCTACGAAAACGTGGATTCATAGCTAATTTGAAAATTTCTCCAAAATGATGTGAGATATGACTTCTAAACACATGGTGAGGCTTCTAGGACATGGAATGAGGCTGTCAAGCTTTATTTGGAAAAGAGATATGACCTTAAAAGACTTCTAACCTTATTACGTAACCCTTAAAGCATGAAATGACCTAGAGACCCTTTAACACCATGACTAGAAGAAGGGTTTGTAAATGAGAATGACACTAATTGTGACGAGATGACTCAAAACTTATAAGACTATGGCTAGAAACAAGGCAACTTTCCAAAGCTTAGAGACAAAGATTTTAGGGCGATAATCGGGACCACCATCGACAATTACATGTAGGTGTGTGAAGAAAACTATGGTCATTGGGGATGTGATTTGTTTATGGGAAAACTAGTATTCCTAAAGAATTCTAGCCCTCTAGATTTGGCAGCTACCCTAGAAACAACAGTTTAAAGCAATCCAATGATTTCTTCTATGTGTAACAGATAAGAGAAAGATAATGGAACCAACTTGGAACTTCCGCTTAATCCATTGTGTTACATAGTAATTTGTCACCGTTTGTCACCGTCCCTGTTACCCCTCTCCGGCACCTTGGAGGACCCATTCCGGGACTTGTGAGAAGTGACAAGACTTGAAACCACTTGCATCATTTCCCTCTAAACATGAGCTTCATATGCCCTGAAGACATCTCCTGCAGCTTGCACTTAAAAATACCCCTTTTTACATTAGCGCTGGCCCACTGTGTTCTGCCCGTGCCAATGGGGAAAATCCTATAAAAGGGGCGCGCCATTAGCGCTCTGTCCCAGAGTCGCAATCGTGCCAACCTTTTTGGGCAAAGTTTTTAACCAATCAACCTCCGAAAGTTCTATCCAACTCATTCACCAACCGAATCCATGTTAAGTGAAGATGGTTTGGCTTCGAATCTCCTTGAATGGGAAGTAGTTTGCCACCATACCATAGAAGTTTCCAAGTGATGAGGCTAAATCCATTATTGTTGTGATTGATCTTATCCCTTCCTTTTCATCTATAAAAGCTTGTCTCCATGGCTTGAGCAAGCTAGTTCGAGTTCTAGTTGTAGTGGTAGTAATACTGGCGCTGAAAGTAAGATATCAAGAGATTAGAGTTGCAAGAGCCTTCTTTGTGTCCATAAGGCTTAACCTAAGTGAGGAGATCTTGTCACCAAAGAGAGAGAGGCTTGCCCCTCATCCCCTCAAGCTTTGCAAGACTTGTGTAGCTGAGCACCCAGCCAAAGGAGGACTTGACGTCAGGACGCTGGTTGTATTCTCCTTTGTTGATTATTAATAATAGATGACTATCATTATGGTTCCACTCTCATTGTTGTAATGATTGATGTTGATTTATATCCTTCCTGACTGATGTGTAATTGCATTTATTAGATTTCACGCTTGTGTTTGTGTTGTTCTCTTTGTGTGCAGGTGTCCATTCACAGAGATAGTGGAGGACTGTGACCGGCCAAAGCAAAGGAGCGCGGGCGACGTCTCTTTTACAAACGAAAGCGTTGGAATCCAAGTAGGTCTTCATCACCTACCTTTTATTTGCAATTATGGATTTGCGTGATAGCATTGTTTGATTGTTGCTAGACTCGTTCTGGGCTAGTAGGGATCGCCTCTATCCGTAGAGGGGATTTACCTCTCCAACAGAAGGTTGCACAATTGATGGAACTGCCACACCAGGGAAGGAAGGGTGATATAAACTAGGCCAACAACCAGGTCTGGAGTCATCTGGAAGGCCGACTGTTGGAACAAATTCGCCCAATCTAGATCATCACAGGCACAAAACTAAGCTTCAGTACTGACATCACAAGTGATCAGTGCAGCTAGTCAGATCATCGTTGAAGAGACCACATAGACCCGTGCTAGTGCATAAAAACAAGACATCATGGGAATCAGGTGTACTTCCGCACTGGCAGCGTGGTAGGTCCGTTGACGAGCGCCTTTCATCGCGTTTATTAAACCAATAGCTACAATGAGGAAGACAACTTTGGAAAAGTGGGTCAATTGGAAACTTAGGAGAGAATTTGTTTGTCATGAGCATGTTTGACTTGGACACATGACACAGTGAGAAGACCGGGAGTGAAAGCAGTGATAAATTACTATGAAACATGCTCTGAGTTCCTTTAAGTGTTGAACTATGGTGAATTGAGTTCTTGGGTCCTATCTTTGGATATTTTTCTTCAATGTTTTAATACTTATTACTCAGAATTCATGGTTACTCATGCTCTGACTTCCTTTAGGTATTAAACTCTAATCAATCCCTTTAAATTCTTTCCTTTTGAATACCTTGATGTATCATTAATCAGAATTCATGCCCACATGGTCTGACTACTATGAACTTCAAGTTATTGAGAGTTTCCTGAATGTGTCACTCTTTCATTGAAGTATATACAAGCCTCAGTTTTATAAGAAGAGCTATTTGTTATCCTTATCTCTATCAGTGACTCCATAGCCCAATGGTAGCAAGCCTTCATCTTTTCAACCTACAAACACACAAAACCAAGATAGAGTTAGCCATCTATATTATCATTAATCAATATCATTAACCTTTGAGAGAGCCCTCTCAGGTTGAGGAGGCTAAGCCTCAGCCAAAAGTTGGTTTGAAATAGTTACTCAAGGTCTACCTGATCAACAGCCTATCAGGGGTTGATTTTGTGATAACACATAGTTTGATGCTGCACGCATGTCACTACGCACACCTATCAGTACCTCGCATCCTGCGATGCTACCTTTGCATAGCCCTACTCAGGGCTCGATCCACGTTATTACCCAATCCCTTACTATTAACCTGATATTTGTTGATCACTTAGCTTATATATATGTGTTTAGTTATACTTAACAATGTTCATCATTCATACAAGTGTGCATGAAAAATAAAATAGTACAATTGCAAACGATATAAACCATATAATAACTCAAAACAAATACACAAGATTGGGAATCAAACTTCTCTTTATTATCTCCTTCCCTGGTTACAAACCCAACCCTACCCTATGCACTCAGCTACAGGGGTCCACGCACTCAGCTGCAGACTCTACTAGGCCTTTATGCACTCAGCTGCAGAGCCTCTTCCTACTACTACAACCCAAGATACTAGACTCTTGCTCTACGCTTGCTATCTTCTTAACTCCATCCATTTTTCAACTTTCTTCTTTCTAACTACTTTACAACTTAGAGCCTCGCTCTATTTATACCATCCCATGGTCTGCGGTCCATGGGTAGGCTGACACTAGATTCAAAACTTAGGGTGACAACCCTATGACTCTATCATACAATTTGTGCTCTGCACCCACAATTTGCAGAGTCTTTACAAAACTAGTACTCAAAACTTGGGCTCTGAGCCCCAAAACATGCTGTGGGGGGATTCCATGCCCAACAGAAGGATTGCTGGCCCAGGAATAGATTTGCACAATTTCTTGGGCCAAGTAGCCATTGTTCTCCAAAAATGCACAAAACAATCCCGGAGGCTAGTGTTGGGAAGGAATGTGCAAATCGCGCGGCTCTCTCTAGTGTGCATTTTTGTTGTTATCCCATCCTACAGCTGGTAAAGTCTATCGCAGGGAAGGGAAACTAAGTTAAGGCCAATGCCTTTCATTGTATTAAGCATCACCCGATCCATTCTGCTCTCCAAGATGAGCGCTCCCTTTGGAAAGGTTATCGTATTAGCGATCTTCGCGTGTAGCATTTGTTCTACTACTGACGTGCTTGCTACGATGTGGGTATACAAGGTACCCTCCTGCGGGGACCACACCTATAAATCCTGCAGCTATACCCTTAGGGCCCCCAACACAGTCTGCTGCTCTGTCATAAAGTCTTGGAGTGCTTCACTAGTGACATCGTGAACCGTCTCACTGATGTCATGGAGATCACCTTCAGTTAAGGTGATCGAGTAGATGGCCAGCTTTGAGGCCTTGACCTTATTTCTTGGACCCATTCTTTCTGCGATGCATGAACATTTGAGCTGTGTAGAGGCAGTCCCTGTGTCCACGCTCTCTTCTGCAAGTTCTGTGTCCTCTACCTCCTGTCCTACAGACACTATTTGGCCCTCCTCTACTTGCACTATTGCAGCCTTTGCTGTCTACACTACTGCTGCTTCAGTGGTCTTCTTTTGCTTTGTAGCTGCCTGTTCCACTTTGCAGACTTCCCTTACCTTGGTTGTTGTTTTTTTGTTTCGCCTTCTCTCAGCCAGTTGGGTGACGTGCAACTTGGCACCATCCTTCCTTTTCTATGCTACCGTCTTCTCCAACTCTGCCAAATCCGGGGCACACCACTTCAGAGGCCATGTCTCTAACACCATAAAGATCGTGTCATTAGTGGCTATGAATGGGATCTTTGTCCACTGCTACGTCGGTTCCTTTCACACCCTGATGTAGATATTGTGCATGTCCACCTTGAAGTTTGCAAAACTCTGCAGGTTGTTATGCACCGTGGGGGACAATTGCGATCTCCTATTAATCCACATTCGGATGCTCGCCTCCATGAGCACCTAGAAAATCTTGGTATCATGAATATGTTTCGAGTCCTTGGTGGCCCAGAGCGAAGTGTACTTCGTGGCCTCTTGTAAGTCTCGGTCATTGCTCAAGAACTGGCTATCCTCTGGTAGTTCTCTTGCTACTAGCAAGATGGATAAGAGAAACCACGCATAGTGGAAGGTCTTACCCTGTTCCTAGGCCTCCTGACACTTCAGCAAAAATTCTTCACAAAGGAACTTAGCCTAGTTGAACTGGACCCCCTCTGCACACTATTCATCCAGTGCAACCATTGGTGCTGGTACTTCATCGATAGGACATCTTCTCATTACTTCAATGACCAGGAGTTGGGTGGCTACATGCACCCCTTTATCCTTGATATTGGTGATAGTGTAACCCCTCTTTTTCTTCTCGAGCTTATATTTTGTCTTCATGGCCTCTGCGAGAGAAAAATTGTTGCTTTTCCCTGCTATCGTTGCGGGATCCTTTCACTTACAAGGAATTCAAGAAATTCATTGAATGAGATTTGTCGTGATGGGAATAGGCTCCTCCAGCCATAAGTACCCATCATGCACTAGGCAGAGCAGCTGCATGATGACGAAAATGGTGATGGTCATGCTGTGGAAATGTGGTATCCATAGTAGATGAAGCAACTTGGCCTTTTCCACACTGCACAGCCATTTTTGCAGCTCTAGCATTATCACCGACCCCTCCGTATTCTATTTCATCAGGTTCATCATTTCTAAGTGCGGGAAATTCTCATTGTCCAAAAGGTCCCAGTCTTCAAATTTCAGGGTGGGCACACATCCTAGGATTGAGCCCTCAAAGGTAATTCCATTGGGGAGGAGCGGGGTCTAGAGTGCACTCTTCATTGCATCTAGATCCTTTGGTATTTTAGTTTTCCCTTTTCGCGGAGGGACATACTCAGGAAATTTTTCTACAGAGCGCAATGTTTGGATTACTTCCTCCACATCTTCTTCTTCCTCTACGGTGGCAATCGATGTCTACAAGTCTTCTTCCTCTTCATCTATTTCAATGGCGAATGCCTTGCCTTTTTCTTCCATTGGTAACTTCTTGTGTCACGGATTCCTCAGGGACATGTGTATTGGTCCCATTGCCTGCTTATCTTTCTTCGGTCTCGGCGTCCGGGGTGATTTAGGGATTTCTATCACAACCCCAGTGCCTTTGGGAACATCATGGACCATGGGGGTCTGCGCAGCCTCTCTGGTGGTTATTATTCAATTCCCAACCCATCCTTAGTGGTTGTCATCATTTCTGCACTGTATGTGGTCTTTTGCAAACTTAAGGGCACTATTATAGCTCGGCTCTCAACACTTTATGCTCTGTTCAACCGCTCAAATCTCAATTGACCAAGTGTTGTCTGCTGGCTAGCCCTTGGAGTTTTATAGCGCCTTTTCGATTTGAATTTGACCATTCCCCCCAATTTTAGGCCATCAATGCTTTCTTGGTGGCATATTTTCTAAAATCTTGCTCATAACTCTTGCCTTAAATGCTCGCCACCAAAGTCGGAGACACAATCAATTATCGGGTTTAAGGAGATCGCGATGCTCCTGGGTGAGACCCCCTAGGATCTGGACCAGAGACTGAAGATTATTATTCACGAAGCCTTCACAATCAGGATGGATATTTAAGGAAATCTTGCGTAGATCCAAGGAATGCATGCACAGATGCAGTGCAGCATATCGGAAACAGAGGGTTTAGAAGCAAGAATGCTACAGGTTCAACAGGCAGCAGCTCAGTGCACTGCCGACATTCAGACTGTTCAGGACCAATTGAAGGGACTTCGTGCCAAGATCGTCGTGCTGATAGAGTGACTAGAGGACGAGTCACGGTGTTTGTGTTGGGTGCCTATTGGGCATGGAATCCCCCCACAACATGTTTTGGGGCTCAGAGCCCAAGTTCTAAGTACTATTGATATAAATACTTTGTAAATTGTGGGCGCAGAGTGAAAATTGTATGATAGAGTCATAGGGTTGTCCACCCTAAGTTTTGAATGTAGTGTCGACCTACCCATGGACCACAGACCATGGGATTCTATAAATAGAGTGAGGCTCTAAGTTGTAAAGGAGTTAGAAAGAAGAAAGTTGAAAAATGGATGGAGTCAAGAAGATAACAAGCATAGAGCAAGAGTTTAGTATCTTGGGTCGTAGTAGTAGGAAGAGGCTCTGCAGCTGAGTGCATAGAGGCCTAGTAGAGTCCGCAGCTGAGTGCGCGGACCCCTGCAGCTGAGTGCACAGGGTAGAGTCGGGTCTGTAACCAAGGAAGGAGATAATAAAGATACGTTTGATTCCCAATCTTGTGTATTTGTTTTGAGTTATTATATGGTTGATATATTTTGCAATTGTACTATTTTATTTGTCACATGCACTTGTATGAATGATGAACACTGTTAAGTATAACTAAACACATACAGATAAGCTAAGTGATCAACAAATATCGAGTTAATAGTAAGGGACTGGGTAATAACGCGGATCAAGCCTCGAGTAGTGTTGCGCGAAGGTAGCATCGTAGGCTACGAGGTACTGATAGATGTGCATAGCGACGTGCACACAGGGTCAAACCATGGACCACCAAAAATCATAGGGGTGGGTGGAGATGGAGGTGAAGAGGGTGAGACAAGTGGCGGTGTAGGGGGAGGTGGTAAGCATGGAATTTGCTACCTTATCAGACTGACCGTGCTTCTCGGAGAAACTTTTGCAAGTTATTGGCAATGGAACCATTTGTTGGCTTGTGGGGGCCTGACCTAGGTTCAAAGGTGACTTAACCAAACAAATCCTGGTACTACATGCCCTTTTGTCAATAGTCCGTGGAGCGTGACAGAGGTCTCAACTGAAGTAGTATGGGAGGGTGCTAGAACCAGGTTTCCGCACCCTAGAGATGTCTAATTATTTTTAGTGGTTCACGGTTTGACCCTGCATGCACGTCGCTACGCGCACCTATCAATACCTCGCAACCCGTGATGCAACCTTTGTGTAGCCCTACTCGGGGCTCAATCCACGTTATTACCCAATCCCTTACTATTAACACGATATTTATTGATCACTTAGCTTATCTGTATATGTTTTGTTATACTTAACAGTGTTCATAATTCATACAAGTGCATGTGACAAATAAAACAATACAATTGCAAAAGATATTAACCATATAATAACTCAAAACAGATACACAATATTGGGAATCAAACTTCTCTTTATTATCTCCTTCCCTAGTTACATACCTAACCCTACCCTACGCACTCAGCTGCAGGGGTTCGTGCACTTAGTTGCGAACTCTACTAGGCCTCTGTGCGCTCAGCTGTAGAGCCTCTTCCTACTACTATGACCCAAGATACTAGACTCTTGCTCTATGCTCGCTATCTTCTTGACTCCATCCGTTTTTCAACTTTCTTCTTTCTAACTACTTTACAACTTAGAGCCTCACTCTATTTATACAATCCCATGATCTGAGGTCCATTGGTAGGCCGACACTACATTCAAAACTTAGGGCAGACAATCATATGACTATCATACAATTTGCGCTCCACGCCCACAATTCACGGAGTCTTTACAACAATAGTACTCAAAACTTGGGCTCTGAGCCCCAAAACAATATGTGGGGGAATTCCATGCCCAACAGAAGGACTGCTAGCCCAGGGATAGATTTGTGAAATTTCTTGGGCCAAGTAGCCACTGTCCTCCAGAAATGCACGAAACAAACCCGGAGCCCAATGTTGGGAAGGAATGAAGAAATCTGGAGAGGAAGGTGAGCCTTCCTTTCCCATATTGCGCAGTGCAGCCTTGGTGAAAGTAGAGCCTGAGCCAAGGTTGGCCCGACTCGTTGATGGGAAACTAAAAGCAAGTAAGCCAATGAATGCATGGCGACATGAAGTGATAGCATAAGTGATTAACAGTGCATGCAAAACATAAATGAAAGATTAAGCAAGAAGATCAACATGCATGTGGGTGAGGCAGTTCACTGGTTGGGCGAAAGTCCCTGCAAAACAGTTTCATGCATGCAACAATAGTGAGATAGCAACGAAAACTAAAACAGAGCTAGGAAAAGCTAATATATATGTAAATGAAAACAAGCGTTCAAAGAAATCAAGCAAACAATACTCTCACAAGAAAAAACACAAAAGCGACTGAAATGTAGCACAAGGCATGGGAAGCGAGATTACCCCAAAACCACTGAGATGAATGTGCCAACTACTCCTAGATGTGATGTGGGATGTCAGAGCTACAAGGTTGATGTGAGGAATGAGCTCTGCAGGGTCCAGTTGATGAGTTTTGATAACATCGAGGTTGTGACACACATGCCACAAATCTAGGGAAAGTGAGACTTGGTGGGAGGTTTCTGAAATGATCCTTGCATGTAACCTCCAACTGCTAAACATAAATCTCTGAAATAAGGGATCCCTTTGCATGCTACCCTGGGAGAAGCAATCCATGCATGTAAGTCAGTTTTTCTCGGTCCTGAAGGGAACCGATCAACTTAGCTGCACATGCAAGAGACTACTCGATTGCTGGAGAAAAATGCACATTTCTTGTTGGGAGTTGGGCTGGCTACCTAGGAGAATTGCACAATTTCTGAGTAGAGCAGCTGAATGCTACCAAGATCTGTGCAAATCCTAGGCTGAACAACCTGTTGTCGGGAAAATTTGTGCAAATCTTGCTGGGAGGGTTGGCTGGCAGGATTGCACAATCCTGGAGCCCAACAGGCTGTCAAAGAGGATTGCGCAATTTTTTGGAGGGAAGAATAGTTTCCCTCCATAAATGCACAATTTTCAAGGGTAAGCTACTCAGCCTGCAGCTAGACAAAGTCCGAGTGAGCAGCTTTTGAAGGGAAAAGCTCAAACTGTGATCGACAGGCTTCCTTTGAGCAAGAAAGAGACTAAAGCTTGAGGACTTGAAGAAACAAGGCAAGATGCTGTGAGGGTTCTTAGGGAGGCTCCAAAACAAGCAGAGGAAAATTTTTGGAGGGTGGTTGTAGCCACTACAACCCTACCTTGAATATTTCACCTCTTATCCCTTGAACTCATCCTCCCATCTTAAGTGGATCTCAAGCCTATATTGGTAAATGGATAAGAATTCCTAAACTACCATCCCTCTCTTATAAATTTACAACCATTTACAACATCAGGGTGGGTCTTTGTAGACTAATCATACCCTCATGCCGCTTCCTTGAATCTAAGAGAGCCATCATCTTCATGCATTATGCATTGAGGTGTGCGTTGTGACAAGGAAGGAGAAGTCAACTTGGGGAGATCTCTACAATATAAGCTATTATTCTTGGTTGTAAACTCTCTCCTATTCATATTAATACAAAGAGTATATAATTTTCCTATATGTGCTATATTATGTTTACATTCATATATTTCAATTTTTTGTTGATCCATTGAATAGAGTAATTGGATAATGCTACATAGGTGTCGTAGATCTTTGGCTTATGTTGATTGTATATGTAGGTTCTAATTATAGCAATCAAAGCTATGATTGGAGCTTACAAGCCGAGAAGAGAGAAGAGCTTGAGACAAATTCCAGGTAAGCCTCTTTCCATTCTTCAATTTCTCTAAGGGGGGATTTATAATCTTTGTTTTTCGTTATTCTAGACTAGTCCACTAGGTCTAAGGAAGATACTTTTGTTCACAGTTGTAAATTTCACATAAAAAGTTTGCAACTCCACTGGGGATTGAACCCAAAATCTTTGGTTTTGTAGATGTAACTAGTTTAGCATGAGGGTATATCTTAATTTCATGCACAACAATGCTCAGATCGATACCTGACATCTCATTGAACCGTATGTTGGTTATGTTGATGGTGCTAGTCATAGTACTTAGAACCTTTCTTCCGATGCATGGCTTATATATGCTTCAAATGGTGAGTTAGTGAGTCTACAAAGGATTTGTATTGGTCACTCTACAATTAACGTTGTTGAGTATATTGCAATGATCAAGCTATTCTCTAATGTTATTTCCCATGGTATCCATTGTATAGTTATCAGACTCGACTCACAACTTGTAGTACTACAGTTGACTAGTGTCTATTAAGTTAGGATTCCTACTATGCTTCGTATGTTCTTAAGGGTTCACCTTCTAGAAAGATACTTTGATTTCATTTAATATCAACACATTTTTAGAAGTCTAAATACATTGACAGATGCATTGGCTAATCATGTTTTAGATAGACATTAGCGACATATATAAATAAAATTCAATACACATCACTGTTGAAGGCCCCGAAAATCGGGTCGACAACAAGGGGGATAGCCGCCCAGTCCGGACCTTGGTTGGCAGCTCCTTATCCATTTGGTATAGCGAGTCTGATTGGGGATATGGGACTAGTTTCCCAATTCAGTGTGTGTGTGTGAGAAAGATGGGTGTTTCTGTTCTAAATGGAATACTTCTATCTAATCTAATGCTATGCTATTGTATTCTAATAAACAGAAAAATATCAAAATTTATGCTAACCCGGGGTGTGATCTTTTTTCTATGCGATCTAAAAAGATTTCAAACAATAACTGGTAATAAAGATCATTCAGCTATCATAATAAAATAATTCGATAAATATGAGCTACTTCGTATGAGAAGTTAGACGAAACAACTGTTAAAACTTATCGCATAAATGAGCTATTCATACACTAAACATAAACAAATAGTTATCACTGTACAAAAGTGCCAAATGATAACTCAGACATCCATGCTGTAATATATAAACAACTGAAAACTGAATATCATTTTAACGCATAAGCAGAAATGGTTAAGAGATAAAAGTACCATTTATAACTAGTCCTACTCATGAGCTTCAAGCGACAATTGATTTATCTCTCCTTGATTTAAAATCCACTAAGAGTACAGAAGTGCAACATCAGTAGCAGATATCAAATGCAAATATCAAATAAACCCTGTTCCATTCATTCATCAAAACCTCCTCTGAGGGTGCAAAAGTGCATGTTCTGAGGACAAGTTTTTGATAAATTTTTGGACCCTTCTCTAAATGCATGAGAAGGGTTTAAATACTACTAACTAAATAACTTATTTACAGAAATTGAGGATTCGGTTTAAATGATTGTCCTCTTTCTAGGCAAAACTATTTCTAAAATTAAATCTACTATCTAACTATTTCTAAATCTACTCCTTAATGTCGCAAGAATTCAGTATTTTATTGAGTGGAGTCGGCTGACTGTCTTCCATCTTTGGTTGAGTCAAGCAAACAGAATCGGCAAGAGCTGGCATTATCTTCTCAGTAAAATTGATGATATACTTGAGAATCATCCAATGACTATGTTTCATTACCATGTATGCCTGGTAGAAATCCCATTTCAACTTGGTTAACCTTTGGACTACTGCTTTTCCTTTAGTCTTCTGTTTCCAGTTTATTTCTATCGCTGATTTCTTGCAATTTTCGGGGCTTGCAGATGACTAAGTAACTAGGGGCCTTCCTTTTCGAACAATTTTTCTTAGCGATGCGCGATTAACGCTAATCGTGCATCGGAAACTACCTCTGTTTCTTGATCCGGGCTTCCCTGATGCTTTTTTTGCCTCTTGTTCCTTTTTCTCTCATCCAGTATAAAGCTCAAAATTTGTAAAAATAGTGATTCTGTGAGCTCTTTACCCTGAGAATTAAACTGTCTGTTTCTGGTATCATCATCGTTTAGTACCCATTCAACCATGGCTGTATATGAGAAATCTGTGATAGATGCCTCAGAAGAGTTCCGCGGCTCTTTTTCTTCCTTAAGTGGATTAGGTGTGCCTTCCGAAATGTACATTGGAGCGCTGCCTTTCCTCCTCATAGTTTTCTGCATACTACCTTGCATAACGCTTCGTCCTTCTTTGCTGCAGTTTACATTGAGGTGGAAGTAATGATAAAAGACTAATGACAAGAAAACTTTTAAATGCCGAAGATATGCAAAACATGCCACATTACATGAGTTATTTCTTCGAAAAACACAACACCATACTTCATTAACAACTAACAATAACTCATTAATTCGCATTAAAATACATGACCAACTCTTGGCTAAAAAAGTTTTCTCGAATAGTGAGCCAGAACCAACTGCGATGGAGGGGTCCTGCGATTTTGCTTTGCGATATCGCAAATCGCAACATCATCGTGTTGTTTTTTATCGCAAGGTCGTAGTATCGCAATATCGCAACATCGCAATTTTGCAGTATCACGGTATCGCAGTATCGCAGTATCACAGATCGTTATAATCCTTATGTGTGATTCATGTGATTTTTGCGATGTGCAATATGCGATATCACATATCGGCGATTTTTTCTTAGAGTTTTTTAATGTGAGTGTTTCTTTAGTGTATGCAATGCAATGAGGTTTCGCGTCGCAATCTCGCTTTTTGTCATTTTAACTCATTAGAAGGTGTACCCTATCATTCTTTGCACGATGCGACATCTCTTAAGGAGTGAATTTAATTTTCTTCATTATGAAACTTAGGTTTTTTAGATTCTTCAATGTATTTTCCTAAGTCCATGATGTTGTAAGTTTCATCTAAAAAAGAAAATGTAACACTAACTGATTTTTTTGATTTTTACTGAGGGTCCCCACTTATTTAGTATTAGCAATAACAATTCATAAGGAGGGGGGTTGTTGGTGGCCACAACAATTGGCGATTCACTTGGAAGAACCAGTTATCTTTGTGTTTCTATTGGATTTTTTCATCTTCCAAAACAGAAAAATTTTCAGAAAATTAAACTTTATTATGGAAAGATAAAGTTCATTATGCTCTAACCTGTCAATGACATTTTGTTTCAGCTATTTTCAACTTTGATTATTTGCGGCCTCAAGTTAGTCCTTGTGTTTACATCAGTCATTACTTGGTTTGTAAAGATAAAACAAAGTCTTCTCTGTAAACCAGTTTTAAAATATGCTCATTTGTTGTAGGTAGAGCCTCTGCTGCCAGCAGGCGTTCATAGCCTCGACAGGGTTACCTGTTACCTAGCAATGATCATGTATCCTACTTAAAGAAACCTACAACTCTCAAAGAAGAATCCACATCCACACTTATTGCTTTGATTTTCTTTTTTATTCTTAAAGAACAATGTCTTGGTTTGATAGCTAATTTATGACATAGTCATTCACTCGATTTATAACTTTGCTGAACAAGCTGGCTCATGATGAGACCCCTTGCCTCTTGATTGTAACAATCTTGAGTCATTGCCCTATTGTGGTATGTAGTATTTAGCAAAGTGAGCAAGTTATAATATCTGTGATTATGATAAGCCGACTCGTGATGAGACCTCTCATTCTTCAAGATGAAGTGTATCCTTGGATTGTTCCTCTGAAAGTTGTGATTTCCTTAGTAGGGAGGAAGTCATTCTTTTCTTTAGATAGCTCTGGACGAAAATGATAGAGTTTTTGGAAGTAAATTTTCTACAGAGAATCTTTATTTTGTTATTGATACCTTTCATTGCACTGATATAAAACAATTTCTTCACTAAAGGTTATTTTCATCAAACTTTATGAAGTTGAAACTAGTGTTATATCTAGGTTAGAGTCTTTAACTGTATCTTTCAATAATAAAGATTAATTTTCCAAAAGATTTGCTATTTATACAAGTGAAAAATCAAAATCTGAAAGAGATTTGGTGTCTTTTTCATAAATGCTTAATGTAACCATTCACAATTGGTTTTATTATGAAAAAGAAAAACTATTACTCTACAAAATAGAAGAATAATCTTCTATGGAAAATATTTCTTAAGAATTTGTCCATTGATAGGAAAAGAGTCTCTTTTACCTGCTAAATCCTGTAACACAAATGTCGATGGACCTAAGACTTCTACAATTTGAAAAGGACCAAGCCACATTCTTTGAAATTTTGTATGTTTCCCCTTTTCTTCATGTGCCTTGTCCCATTTTAAAACTAAATCTCCCACCTGAAAATCTTTTCTGGTTATTATATTTGAATCAAAAGAGGATTTTACTAGTGCCTAATGATGAGCATGCGTTTTCTTAGCTTGTTCTCGCTGTTCTTATAATTTGATTATTTCCATCTGTCTTAGGTGTAATGAGGAAGTTGGTACTTCATCAATGTATTGAACTAGAGACAAAGAAGGAATTGCTAAATGAGTCGGAAGAACTACTTCTCTCCCATAAACTAAATTAAAGGGAGAAGTGCCGATGGAAGCTTTTCTTATTATTCGGTCTGCCCATAAAGCGTATATTAAGGATTTATGCCAATTTTTATGATTTTGGTCTACTGTTCTTTTGATAATCCTGATTAGGTTTTTGTTTGTAGAATCGGCTAATCCATTGCCCTGTGGATAATAATTGGCCGAATATGGATAATAATTGGCCGAATATTTAAGTTTGAATCCTCTTTTAAGTGCAAATTTAGTCATTGCATTTCCAGAAAAGTATGATGCATTATCGAACATTAAAGCGGAAGGTAATCCAAACCTGGTGATTATATATTGATCTATGAACTCAATGATATTTTCAGCATTAGCCGTCTTGAGTGGAATTTCTTCTACCCACTTAGTAAAATAATCTGTTGCTGTAAGGATATATCTATGCTGCTTGGAAGAGTGAGGAACGATCTCACCTATTATGTCCAATCCCCATTGACTGAACGATTGGTCGATGTTAACTGGTTGTAGTGGCAAGGATGGCTTCTTCTGTCTCCCAGTAGTAGTTTGGCAGACTTGACATTCCCTCACGTAATTGTGCGAGTCTTTGAATAACGTGGGCCAGTAATATCCTGCATGAAAGATTTTATGTGCAGTAGCATCTCCAGCGTAGTGTTCGCTTGCTGGCCCATCGTGGAGTTACTGCAAAACATTATCAGCTTCAGATTTCTCAAGACATATAATGAGAACAAAATCGTAATTCATTCTAAAAAGAATATCATTTATGAGCTGATATTGTTTGGCTTTTAACCTTAGAGCTCTTTTCTTAGTATAATCGAGGTATGAAGGAGCATATCCATTCTTAAGATAATAAATGATATCAGCGTATAATGACTCTTCATTGTTTAGGCTTACCTCACACACTTGTACCTCTACAGATGGAATTTCATAGATTTGCGATGCTCCAGCCAGCATTTTGCAAAAGCCTTGACCTCTTACAATGTTTGCTGGTTTAATTTCTATGTCATATTCTTGTAAGGCAGTTATCCAATTGGCCCTCTTCTCACCCACATCCTTTTGTACTAGAAGATTCCTTACCGCTGGAAACGGTACTATAATTTTAGTATGGGTTTTGAGTATAATTTGATTGCTTTGAAAACAGCATAAGCCTGTTTCTCCACATCTGAGTAATTTAATTCAGCACCCTGCAAATTTGAACTGAAAAAAGCAATTGGTGCTTCCGCCTTTTCTTGATTTGTTTGAGTGAATGTCGTAGCATATGACCTATCTAAGGCAAATGTGTATAAAATAAAAGGCTCTGAAAAATTCAGAGTTGCTAAAGATGGAGCATTAATAATAGCTTGTTTGATTAGGTTGAACACTTCATGTTCATCTTGGGCCCATTTAAAATTAGAGTTCTTTTTATCATGGTTTGTAAAGGAGATACGATTCGTGAAAAATCTGGAACAAATCTCTTTACAAAATTGATTTGACCAAGGAAAGATTGCATGGCTTTTTTGTTATGAGGTAGGGATATTTCAGAAATTTCTTTGATTCTGTTAGAATTGATGTGAATTCCATATTTTGACACTATGAATCCTAGAAGTCTCCCTTCACTTAATGCGAAAAAATATTTATTTGGGTTAAGTGAAATTTCGTACCTTAAACATCGTTGGAAGATTTGTTTCAAGTCTTTGAGATGGTCGCGTCGATTATTGGAGTACACAGTTATATCATCCAAATAAATTACTACATATTTATTGACTAAACCTTTAAATGCAATGTCCATGGCACTCTGGAATGTGGCACCAACATTAATCAAACCAAACGGCATCTTTCGATATGTATATGTGCCCCATTTAGTTCTGAATGTGGTCTTTAATTGATCATCAGGATGTACCAGAACTTGATTGTATCCTAAAAATCCATCCAAGAAAGACATTAATTCTGAGCTTGCCACTGCCTGCAATATCTGCTCCATAGGTGGTAAGGGAAAATTGTCTTTTTGACAGGCTTTGTTAAGATTGCGAAAGTCAATACAAATCCTAATATCTCCGTTTTTCTTTCTAACAGGTACATTATTGGAGACCCATTTATAATGTCTACGGGAAAGACCTATCTTGGCTTTACCAGCTATTGAGTTTGGTGTTTATCTTTTTCTAAGTTGGGATGAATCTTTCTCAATTTTTGTTGGACAGGTTTTTCTTATCGGTCTTGGAATAGTATGTTGGATGATAGAAGTGTCGTATGTTTTGAGTTCATCATAGTTCCAAGCAAAAACGTTTTTGTATTGTCTCAAAAGACGAATATATGCTAGTTTTTCTTCGGGGGCTAGGCCAAGAACTAGATTTATGTTTTGGGGTTTGGCATCAGTTCCTAGGTTTACTAATTCATAATTCAAAGTTGAACTTTGGAGCTTTGAATTCGTAGACCTTTTAAACCGATCTTTCAAATGGTACAAGTCTTCTAACTTGACCACTGATTTAGGTATAGCATTGTTAGTGCTATCTTGTTGTAATTGTCGATCATGTTGATCTTCGTTGATTATTTGGTTGGAGTAGGATCCTTCAGAAGTAAGGAAATTTATGATATCAGGATCGTCGTTGAATATTCTCCAATTTGTGATGTTGTCAGGAATAGAATGTCTAAGATTAATCTATTTGAGAATTCTATCTGGACTAAAATCTTCTGAAGGATGAGCTTAGAAGTTTGTTAGCTAAAAGGTCCAGCGCTTGCATTCTGGAGTCTGGAATTGATGAAATATTGAATGCTATGAAATGCTCAGTCAGATCTGAACTAAAGATGATAGTGTTTTTAATGACCTGACAAGCAATGTATTAGTATTCTGTACCGTGCTGACTACAATTTCAGAGTCTCCGAAGACTTGGAGGTACTTTATGTCTAGCCTGATTGCTTTGTACAACCCTTGGACTAAAGCCTCATATTCTGCTGTATTGTTGGTACAATCAAATTCGAGCCTGCATGTTAACATGATTTTATCTCCTTCTCGACTAATTAGCATGCATCTTGCTCCTGCTCCTTCGTTAGATTTAGAACCCTCAAAAAATATTTTCCAAAACAAAGATTTATTTACAGGTCTCTCTAAAAAATTGATACATTTCGAACTATCCGTTTGAGAAAAAATTTCGACTTGGGACAAAACATAATGTTCTAAATAAGGTGACATATGAGCATTAAAATTGCTGAGAAAAGAATCCATTGAGTAATTGCCAATTATGCTACTATTATATGCTACTGGTTCATTTTCCCCCTCTAATTCCGTTACTATGTACTTCTGATTTAATTCTCGTTCAACTTTTATTTGATTTGGCTTACCATTATAAGGCAGCCACATGTGCGACCAGTCAGTTGCGAAGTATCCATGCAGTTTTTCTGACCAATCCCTGCTAAGAATTAAGCCATAAAATTTAGGGATATCAGCAACTAAGATGTCAATAACTTGACATACCTTCGGGTTGGATGACAAACTTATGGTTACTTGATTTAGTTCGCCAATGAATTCGACTTGAGATCGATCCAGCTGAACTATGCGAACAACGGATTTCTGTGGTTGAATGTTTAATTTGGTGCATATGGACTTTGGTAAAATATTCGATGTAGCATCTGAATCCACTAAACAATTATGTACATTTTTTTAAAAAAATTCATAAGGAGAAAAGTGGGAGTATGAGATCTTGATCTACCTCCAATTAAAGCGATGTCGTTTGGATCAATCTTGTTAGTCGTATTAGTTGGAGGTCTTCCCATGTTCTTAGAAGCTTGAGAAATTACAGCGGCAGGAAAAGGTGCAACTGGCACAGCATGTAATTCTTTCATCATTATATTTTGTTGATGCTTTGGCTTTCTCAATTCGTACAAAGTGATGTTGGCCCCAGTCTTTTTCATGTCTTCTATAATATTGTACTCCATTTCATCCGAAACGATCAGCGTTTTAGATGGAGTAGGTGAATCTGTTTGGACTGGGCTAGTTTGAGTCGCTTTAGATGTCGTTTTCTTTGTTGTGACTTTATCCTTTGTTGCAGAGCTTGCGCTCTTTGGTTTTGGGGTAGTTTTGGGAGGATCGAGCTAATTTCTACTTCGTGTGTTAACTGGGAATACTTCTTGATCTTCCTCTTGTGGGAGGATGAAATCCCACATTCCTTGTAATTCTACAACTTCTTCATCATCGGTTTTCCCTTCAGTGGCAATTTCCTCTTCTTCTTCCTTAGATTCAACACTTGTTATAACGTTGGGTGGCCTTGAATCCGTTGACGGGCCTCTTTTAAAATCTCTGTAGGGTCTTTTTGAAGAAGTTTCTGCTACTTGTTTTTTTATGTCGACCATTTCATTGGACATGGTCTTCAGAACTTTTTGCAATCCCTCCAAATTGAATGGAACTTTTGCTTGTTTCTTCTTGGACTCTTCTTTGAAGGTGACCTTCTTAGATTTACATTCCTCTATCACGGATTTCTTCTCTAAGGTGATTATACGTTTCTCTACTGCTATGGCTTCTTTCATGTTTTCGGCTACGGTTGTTTTATTAGCTCTGTCCACGAAGATTGCTATGTTTGATGGTAATGCAGTGATATACCATTCACATCGCACTTCCTCGCTAGGCTGGGAAGTAGTAGGAATTTTGTTTAGAATTTTATTGAAACGTAGATTGAAGTCTTTGATAGGCTCTCTAGATTCTGCTCTAAGGTTGGATAGGTCGTTGATTAACGTTGTCGTAGACCTGTCATCACCAAAATTGGTTAGGAATTGGTCTTGGAAGATGTCCCAACTGGTAATAGATCCAAAGGGTAATGAGAAATACCACGATCCGGCTGTTCCTTGTAGAGTATAAGGGAACAGTCGAACAATAACATCTTCATTAGTAACCCCAGTGAGGTTAATGGATAGCATAAAGTTGTTTATGTGCTCTTCTGCTAGAATGCCTGCCTCGGGATTAAACTTAAGCAGCCATTTCTCAGGATGGGCCGGTATTTGACTCAAGGGTGCAGGCATTAAGACTGCCCCAGGGTTGTTCCATGAAAACTGGGCCATTGTTGAACTGCTAACAGGGGGATTTGCAGAAGATGATCCCTGTGGTTGGGAAGATGAGGTTATTATGATCGCAGATGATTGAGGAGGAGTTGTAGGGATTCCACTGGGTGGATTGATAATGGTCGGTGGTGGAGGAGTAGAAGGTTGACTTTGCGGTGGAGAGGTTGAGATGGATGATGTTGATGAAAGAGTCTTGCTTTCAGACCCTTTAGGTGACTTCCTTGCTCTTTTCCTATTGGGAAGAGGTAATTCGGTTGGTCGAACACCGAATTTTTCACTCTTTAATCTGGTCAGGGGATGAGCAGGGTTATACTGCGAAGTCAGGCTGCCCTGAGATTTATCAGCTCTTTGAGGGGGAATAGAAAATCGCTGAAGTTTGTGAATCAGAGATTCGACTTCAGGAGGTTCAATAACAGATTGTTCTGAAATGTCAGGATTTTTAGCAGCGGGTGATGCTCTGGTGACTTCTAACTTTGGATTTAAGTGTAATGGAGAATTCGGGGGAGATGGTGAGGGCAATTTACTCTCAGAATGGCATTTTGATTTGGATTTACTTTCCATTCATAGTTCAGGCCCTCCTTCTAGTGCCAAATATGTTGAAGGCCCCGAAAATCAGGTCAACAACAAGGCGGATACCCGCCCGGTCCAGACCTTGGTTGGCAACTCCTTATCCGTTTGGTATAGCGGGTCCGACTGGGGATATGGGACCAGTTTCCCAATTCAGCGTGTCTATGTGTGAGAAAGATGGGTATTTCTATTCTAAATGGAATACTTCTATCCTAATTCTAATCTAATGCTATGCTATTGTATTCTAAAAAACAGAAAAACATCAAAATTTATGCTAACCTGAGGTGTGATCTTTCTTCTATGCGATCTAAAAAGATTTCGAACAATAACTGGTAATAAAGATCATTCAGCTATTATAAAAAAAGAATTCAAAAAAGATGAACTACTTTGTATAAGAAGTTAGACGAAACACTTGTGAAAACTTATCGCATAAATGAGTTATTCATACACTAAACATAAAAAAATAGTTATCACCGTACAAAAGTGCCAAATGATAACTCAGACATCCATGCTGTAATATATACATAACTAAAAACTGAATATCACTTTAACGCATAAGCAGAAATGGTTAAGAGATAAAAGTACCATTTATAACTAGTCCTACTCATGAGCTTCAAGCGACAATTAATTTATCTCTCCTTGATTTAACATCCACTAAGAGTACAGAAGTGCAACATCAGTAGCAGATATAAAATGAAAATATCAAATAAACTCTGTTCCATTCATTCACCAAAACCTCCTCTGAGGGTGCAAAAGTGCATGTTCTGAGGACACGTTTTTTGATAAATTTTTGGACCCTTCTCTAAATGCATGAGAAGGGTTTAAATACTACTAATTAAATAACTTATTTACAGAAATTGAGGATTCGGTTTAAATGACCATCCTCTTTCTAAGAAAAACTATTTCTAAAATTAAATCTACTATCTAACTATTTCTAAATTTTCTCCTTAATGTCGCAAGCATTCAGTATTTTGCTGAGTGGAGTCGGCTGACTGTCTTCCATCTTTGGTTGAGTTAAGCAAACAGAATCGACAAGAGTTGGCATTATCTTCTCAGTAAAATTGATGATATACTTGAGAATCATCCAATGACTATGTGACATTACCATGTATACCTGGTAACAATCCCATTTCAACTTGGTTAATTCTTGGACTACTTCTGCTTTTCCTTCAGTCTTTCATTTCCAGTTTGTTTCTATCGCTTCTTTCTTGCAATTTTCGGGGCTTGCAGGTGACTGAGTAACTAGGGGCCTTCCTTTTCGAGCAAGTTTTCTCAGCGATGCGCTAATCGCGCATCGAAAATTGCCTCTATTTATTGATCTGGGCTTCCCTGATGCGTTTTTCGACTCTTGCGCCCTTTTCTCTCATTTGGTATAAAGCTCAAAATTTGTAAAAATAGTGATTCCGTGAGCTCTTGATCCTAAGCATTAAACCGTTTGTTTCTGGTATCAGCATCATTCAGTACCCATTCAACCATGGTTGTATATGAGAAATCTGTGATGGATGCCTCAAAAGAGTTCTGCGGCTCTTTCTCTCCCTTAAGTGGATTAGGTGTGCCTTCCGAAATGGACATGGGAGTGCTGCCTTTCCTCCTCATAGTTTTATGCACATTACCTTGTATAACGCTTCATCCTTCTTTCCTGCAATTTACATTCGAGGTGGAAGTAATGATAAAAAGACTAATGACAAGAAAACTTTAAATGCCGAAGATATGCAAAACATGCCACCTTACGTGAGCTAGTTCTTTGAAAAATACAACACCATACTTCATTAACAACTGGAAAAAACTCATTAATTCGCATTAAAATGCATGACCAACTCTTGGCTGGAAAAGTTTTCTCGAATAATGAGCCAGAACCAACTGCGATGGAGAGGTCCTGCGATTTTTCTTTGCGATATCGCAGATCGCAAATCGCAATTTCATCGTGTTGTTCTATCGCAAGGTCGTAATTTCATAATATCGCAATTTCGCAGTGTCGCATTATCGCAGTATCGCTTAATCGTAACATCGCAATATTACAGTATCGCAACATCGCAATATCGCGGATCGCTTAATCGTTATGTGTGATTCATGTGATTTTTTGTGACGCGCGATATGCGATATCGCATATCGGTGATTTTTAGAGTTTTTCAATGTGAGTGCTTCTTTAACGTATGCGATACAATGAAGTTTCGCATCGCAATATTGCGTTTTTTATCATTTTAACTCATTAGAAGGTACCCTATCATTTTTTGCGCGATGCGATATCTCTTAAGGAGTGAATTTTACTTTCTTCATTATGAAACTTAGTTTTTTTTTTAGATTCTTCAAGGTATTTTACTAAGTCCATGATGTTGTAAGTTTTATGTAAAAGGAAATATAACACTAATTGATTTTTTTATATTTTTGTTGAGGGTCCCCACTTATTTAGTATTAGCAATAAAACTTCATAAGGAGGGGGGTTGTTGGTGGCCACAACAAGCTGGAAGCTTCGGCTCCATATTTAAAAAACTTTCCAAAAGAGGATCGATGCAACTGAGAAAGGGCTCAGTCGATCCGATCAACACTAGGGACAATTGTAATCCTTGCATATCGGAGTGAGGAGGACACGGGTCATTAGCGTCGATCTTGTAAACTGGGATAAATAGAATATTTTTGGGAAATGATGCAAAAGGGAATTGTTCTTCTCATGAAGAGGTATACAATGGGAGTTTGTTCATGATAGGAAAGCATGTGAGGTACACTAGAGAGGTCCTCCAAGATCATAGAAAGTGAGTATGGGGACAGTTTTAAAATGTTGTGTAACAGGTCCAATCCATTCCAAGATTTGAAATGATCCACAGTACCAGGGTGCTAACTTAGCACAACCCTTCCATTATAAAGTAATTTTACGGAGTTTTACTTTCAGGTACACATGATCCTCCATCTCGAATTCCTTATGTGATCTTTTCTCACTTTCATAAAACTTTTTCCTATCTTGGGAAACTTTTAGATTCCGACGAACCTTTTTAACTGTATCCTCCATTTCAACCAACATATCAAGACCCACTGTTAATCTGTTAACATGACTATTCCAATTTGTGGGTACCCTGCACTTTCTCCCAAACAGTGCCTCAGAAGGGCTCATGCCCAGTGATTCGTGATATCCGTTATAGGCGAACTCCACCAGGTGGAGGTAGTCCTCCCATTTACGTGGTTGTTGCATCACAAAAATCCTCAACATGTCCTCTAGGATTTGATTTACATGCTCTGTTTGGCCATCTGTCTATGGATGGTAAGCGATACTAAATTGAATCTGGGTACCTAACCCAGAGAAGAGGCTTTTCTAAAATGTGGATGTAAATTTTACATCTCTGTCAAAAATTACCACCCTAGGTACCTCGTGCAACTGAAAGATTTCCCTCATTAAGATGTTTGTGATTTCCACAGTTTTGTAGGTGGATTTTACGGGTATGAAATGAGCAGTTTTGCTTAGCTTGTCCACCACCACCATAATTGAGTCCCATTTCCACTCAGGAATGGGTAATGGTTGCAATAGACCAGCGAGATGTTGATGCTCTGCCTTCACCAGTTGGCACTCCAAACATTTGGATAGGTACTTAGCAACCTCCTTCCTTAAACCTAGACAGAAATAACTTTTTCTTATGGCAAAAAACAGTTTCTGGTATCCTACGTGAGCGGCGTAAGGCTTCCTATGAAATTCATCCAATAACAATTGTTTGACAGAATTCTGATTAGGAACATATATTATGTTCTTGGATGTTAATATTTTGTCTGGATTTATACCATAATTAGACTGTTTCGCCTTCTCCTCAGTCTCCAATGTTTGTTGGCAAAGGAGGGCATATTCTGGGTTCCTGAGAGATTTTTCTCTGATGATATCAGGAAGGTTAGATTGTACTTGACTAAATTTTACTTCATAGATGCAATGTAATTTCCTGCTTAATGCATCAGCCACTCGATTTTCCTTCCCCTTAAGGTGCTTCATTTCAAAGTCAAATTCACTCAAAAATGTGGTCCATATGGCCCGTCAAGCATTTAAACTAGATTGGTTAAAGAAATTTGTAAGGCTGCTATGATCTATTAATAAAAGAAATTTATTTCCTAGTAGGTAGTGCCGCGAAATTTTGAGCGTATGTACCATTGCTGTCAATTCAGGATCATATGTGGAATATCGTTGTTCATACTCTTTCAATTTGCTTGATTCATAGGCTATAACCTTCCCTTCCTGTGTTAATACCCCGCCGACTCCTCCTTACTTGCATATGTGCAAACCACAAAATATTTTTTTGGGTCTATAATTTTTAGCATGGGTGCAGTAGTAAGTAACTATTTTAACTGCTCAAAACTTTGCTGACATTCAGCTGTCCAAAGGAAGGTGCACCCCTTTTTCTTGAATCGATGGTAGTAACCGGCTTAGCCCAAAAAGGATCTAATATCATCCACATTCTTTGAGGTGGTCCATTCCATAATGGTTTTAATATTTTATGGATCCACTGCTATTCCCTCTACTGATATAACATGACCTAGATATTGTATTTGACGTTTGAAAGAGTCGCACTTGCTATACTTAGCGTATAACTGATTATCCCGCAAAATCTACAACACTATTCTCAATTTCTTTTCATGCTCCTCCAAATTCTTAGAATAAATTAATATGTCATCAATAAAAATCAGTACAAAATTATCTAAAAATGAATGAAAAATACCGTGCATCAGACTTATAAAAGTAGTTGGAGAATTTGTAAGGCCAAATGGAAATACCACGAACTCATAATGGCCGTAATGAGTTAGAAATGTAGTTTTACAAATATCTTCTTCCTTTATCCTTATCTGGTGGTAGCCAGACCTTAGATCAATTTTTGAGAACACACTAGCTCCTTGCACTTCATAAAATAAATCGTCAATATGTGTTAAAGGGTATTTGTTTTTTATAGTCAGTTTATTTAGCTAATGATAATCAATGTATAACCTCAAGGTTCCGTCCTTCTTTTGGACAAATAACATGGGGGCTCCCCAATGGGATACACTGGGGTGAATGTACCCTTTATCCAGAAGTTCCTAGAGTTGCATTTGGACTTCTATTAGCTTAGGGATGCTCATCCAATAAGGAGCTCTACAAATAGGAGTTTCTCCAAGTATCCTCAATTGTGAAATCAATATCACACTTAGGTGGCAATCCAGGAATTGATTTAGGAAACACATCAACGAAATCCTGAATCACAGGAATATTTTCCAAAGAAGCCATTTTACTCTTGGAATTGGTATATCCTACTTGGACATCATAAATCTAACAACCCTTCCTAATGTATCTTGCCAATTGGTACATCATATGAACCTAAAGGGAGTACATTAAGGTCGACATGGATTGATTGTCCTGAAACTATTATAGGACAATGTTATGTTTTCGTAGATACCCTTCTTTTTGTCCCTGTGTCTAGTTGAACTAACCAAGGCTTCTTAAACTTACTGCTTTACAACTGACATTTCTCTACCACTTTAGGGCTAATATAGCTTAGGCTAGCATCCATATCAAACAAAACAGAAATAGGTTGATCAAAAATCATACCTTCACACTCAATCATGGTGGGTTGGTATTATGCTTGATGATCATCCAAAGTAGAATTAATTCTAGGCATACTCCTTGCTACATCTCCAACTGTGGAAGCTTCTTGCATATTTGAAAGTTGTTATGTTTTGTCCCTGTGTGGGCAATTTTTGTAGTAGTGGGATTCTCCACATCCCTAGCATTGCAGAGGTTGTTTTGGTTGTTTGTCATTAGCAGGTTTATTAACTCCCTTTGACTGTCTATTCTCAATGTAGGTTGGAACATTTGATTGGTTCCTTGGAAACTTACTGAAGGGTCTTTACTATATATTCCTTCCATTGGTGATCTTTGTCTATCTACTTGGGGGTAAATTTATCCCTCTCCTCCCCATTGCTCCTTTGGACACCTCACTCTTCTATTTCATTTGCTGATAACATATATGGGCTTTTCAAACCACATCATCCATTGTTCTAGGATGATCAAATTCTAGCTTTTGCTTCATAAAGTTGGGCAGACTGCTAATAAATCATTGAATCTTGGCCATTTCTTCTTTCATATATGGGACATATCGTAATATGGAAGTAAATTGTTTCACATATTTGTCCATGGTCAAGGTTCCCAACCTTCAATCATGGAACTCATTTGCTTTTTCATCTTAGTAATGCTCAGTTAAATATTTATCCTTGAAATGCTTTTGAAACTCTTGCCACATAACTTGTTCTTCGTCAATTTTTCACACAGTTTTGATTTCTTCCCACCAGAGGGTGGCCTTACCCCTTAGTTGATAAAATGCCAGCTGTGATTTAAGTTTATCAGTGTAGTCATAAATCTAAAAATACTTGCTCATGTCAATTAACCATGCTTCAACTGCTTCTTCAGATTCTCCTTCAAAGAGTGACAATTTTATCTTTTCAAACTCACCTTGTAATTCAACTTTCTGTCTCTTTGTCTTACATTAGTAGGAAACATTATCTGAATGCCCCTCTTCATCTTCCCCATGCCCTTCAACTGACTCTGCATTATCTTCTCCATGATGGACTGTTGGAGTTTTCACCCTATCCTCTGCACTGGGATCCGGTCACCAATGGTTTGGTCGGTCAGACAGGCTTTTAAGGATTCTTTCTTGTTCCTGTCCCAATTGTTCATTGTCCGTTCTTAGGTTTTCATCTCCGCATGTAATTGTTGAACTATTTCGAGTAGGAATGCATAGGCTTGATGAGATTCTTCTCCCAATTATATCCATATGTCCAGGTTGGCCTCTACATAAGTTGCTTCTGGCTGGTTCGATGGTCTGGGACTCCTCCGCATTTCTTCTCTTTGGGTGCTGATTGCTATCTCTGTGTTCACATTCACACATACTTAGTTGATTATTACAGATATTTTTTTTCATTATGATTTATTTATTTATATATATATATCTATCCCAGAAGTCTCAGTGTGTGAGCCTGGGCTCTGATACCATTTGTAACATCTTAACACATTAAAAAAAAATGTTTTATACTCTTTTAACCTTACCGATGGCAAATATCAAGGTTAGTAAATTTGGCGATAGGATTGTTTATGGTTCAATTATGATATGTCATTCATATCCGCAAGTCACCTCACCTTGGATAAATATTCGTTGGCATGCCTCATCATTAAGTGTAAAGCTTTAATGACGGAGGTGAGGACCGACGTTTATTCTGACAGACATTAATTAACTATTTAAACATACTGGTTAAACTTGACAGAACGATCTGATGCCTTGAGTCACCTAGAATATCTCCCACCGCAGGATCAGGATATGATGATCCAATGGTTCTCATGCTTAGGGGTTATCCACGTGATCGATTTCTAGCTTTCCACTGTACATGGTTTTCAATTGATACTTAGCAAAACCTTGTGGCTTGGCTCTGCAACCTAACTAAGGGTTTGATGCAAAACTATGGTGTTGAGTCAATCTCCTCATCCCGATAGGGTCTACCAAGTGCTCAAGTAATGTAGCATAGAATTTCATCCCAGTAAATTCCTTCTGCCATTTTCATTTTCAGATTGAAGCGATTCCTCCTACTCATCTAGTTTTTGGTATGCATGTAGCTCGTAAAGCTGTTGGACTGCACACCCCAAGAGGGATGAGGCTAGGAAACCCGTGCTTTATTGGAGGTAATGTCCCATGCAAGCTATAGGGTTATTTTCAATTTGGTTCTATCTGTCATGAGCCACTAACAAATGTCGCAGGGCTTCCAGATGCTCGCAGTTTCTTTCCACTCAGAGTTCCTCCAACACAAGTAAATGATGGAACCCTTAAATGTTTTACTTGTGTCATTTGTTTTTCCACATTTCTCTACAAGTTTTAACTCCGACATTTATGCATTTGAATGTAAGGTCTCGGCAAACGCGTTTACGAAAGAATTCAGAGTATGAAGAGTCTTCCTTACACGGGTTGTCATCCTCTGGTTACCGGTTGGTCTTAACATCAAGCCTTCTGGCTAATTTACGATTTATTAAATGCTTTCAGACTTCTATTAGCTGTGAAGGTATTTCGCCTTGTAGCATTTAGCTTGGTTTCTCTTGTTAGAAGAAAAGCCTCATGCCACGGCTCAGGCCAGTGTTAAATCTATAGATGTTATGAAAGACAATGGACAAGGGTTTTATTTTTTGTTTTTAATATTTAGAGGTGGAACAATTGTATGAAGCGATGTGACACAGAATATTAAGGGTTTAATCTCATTTTTTATTTTTCCATTCTTTATCTAAGTTATATATTTCTAAAAATTCTATAACTGGGGTTTTGATTTTGTTTGGTCGGTTTCCATTAAAAAAAATCCTTGTTATTCTGAGTCACAAATGTCACAGTTTTAATGATTAGGAACCTAGGGCGTGAGCTTGGGTAGTTGGCTTGCGGTTTTTCCTTCGGAAATCGACCGAGAGCCATGAAGAACCCTTGCGATTTGATTTATGATTTTGTACAGTTAATGTTATAGCTCTGGCCTATCCTGTAAATGAAATAATTTTCCTTGATAGTTCCATGAATGGAATTTCGCTTTCTTGTTGCGTTTAACAATCAGAGATATTGTTATTCGCGATTGTTGAAAAGTTTATGATTTGAGAATGAATGTTTTTCGGGCTTATTTTAATGCGTGCTTAAGTATCTAAGATGCATGTCATGGTTTAGAATATAGATGTAGTACAAAGAGGTTGTTCGTTCTAAAGGCAATAGATTGTTTTTAACTTCTCTAAACCACTCATATATTATTATCCCGAAATGGGTTTGTGTTATTTTCTTAGAAAAGTTAAAGCTATACACATTACATCATTATTATTCATCGATGTATATATAACGACATAACTTAACTAGAAATCAGTTCTGATGTTAATTATCTATTATTGAATAATAATAACCATTTTCAGTTAGCGATTACTAAGCACATAATTTGTTACTTATCTATTTCTACTTTGCTTATAACTATGTAATTTCTTCCCTTTCTTGGAAGGTCTCTCCACCCAGCCACAGATCTAGTGATTACATCCAGATTCCCCCTCCGAGCTCTTCTTGCTCCTCAAAGTCAATAAGTTTGCTGCAGTTCGGTATCTTGGGCATCGGGACCACGATCCAGCCTCAAGTCACATACCATTCCGACTGTAATCCACAATTTTCCCACTGGTTACTTTTGTCCAATAAGGAAAATATGGGCAGCATAATTCGTGCTCCCTTTTACTCTGCTCCTTTCTCTGTATTTTCCCCAACCCCTTAGGATTCTCCCTCTTTTCCCTTTTGAGGGAACATATGAACAACTGTTTGTAACTGTCTCAGGAGTTATTAACAATTTCTTTTAGTTCTTTGACAAACTATTTTAATTCTTAATTATTAAGTAAGAAGATATGTTCAGCCTTAATTCTTTAACCGTCTATGTTAAATAAAGTAAAATATTAAAGTAAAGTAACAAAGTAAATGTTCGTGAAGTATAAGGTGTTACAATGATTATAATTAATAATTAAATTAACTAAATTCATCTTGATTTTGAATCACTAGAAAAATCAAATCTTATGAATTACAAATTTCTTTTTAAATTAAAATAAATTCAATCTCTCTAAATCTAAACTTAAAATAGATATCTACTAATAATTAGTAATTCAAATTATTTTTTAAAATTTAATTCAAACTTCACCTAAAAACAATTAATACAAATATTATACTTTTATTCTCGACAGTTCAACCATTCATTAATTGTAAATATAAGCTAATAGGTTCAAATAGTTACCCTCTCAAGACGATAACCACATTTGTAAATCTTCAATTCATATATTATTTTACCTAAGTAAATATAAATTGAAGTGGTAGATTTTGCATGGTAAGATAATAGAAACTAAAGGAGTCATTTAAATAAATTTAAAAATATATTTTTCCTTTTTGTGTTTTTAATGAATTTTGATTTTTTTGGTAAATAATTTTTTTATATTATATAATGTAAAAATATACGTTAAAAAAAACATCATCAACATCATCAGAGCACAATCAATACATACATACCTGACTATACAAAGATAGCAACCACCACTGCAAACAACAATAAGATTAACCATTACATACAATAAATACGGAACATTATACTCATGACTAACAAACTTTGATTAATAAATGCTTTATGTTACTAAAACTTTTATTTGAAATCATATATCATTTTGTTAATAAATGCTTTATGTTACTAAAACTTTTATTTGAAATCATATGTCATTTTGTTAATAAATGCTTTATGTTACTAAAACTTGTATTTGAAATCATATGTCATCAACTTGTAATTAAAATTTTATAATTAAATTTATATAGATATATGATTTGTGTTGTTTGTGTTAAATAGTTAGGGTATATTTTTTTTAAAGATTAGTAATTTTGTGGTGTGTGAGGAGGAAAATGATATTAATTAGTTAATTATATATGATAATAATGTTTATTAAAATTAGTTTATTTGATTTTAAGGAAAGAGAGTCTTATTGTCATTTTTTTTCCTGTGATTAAAGAGTAAGGAAAGAAGTGTTCCAAGATCGCCATAGGTGGGTTGGCTTAATAAGTCAAAAAGATTAGAGATGTGACTCATGATAGAGAATTGAAAATGGATATGGGCAAGAGTAGAGCACTCTAAAAAAAGTGTTTTTCATCTTCCACCTTCTTAAATCACAAATGGCAAATTCTATCATCCAAATTTTTTTATATTTTAATTTATTCTATAAAATTTTAATTTATTTATTATATTTAATTTTATATTTTAATTATATTCAGTTTTGTTTTAATGATATAATTCTTTTAATATCTTAAATAACTATATATATATATATATATATATATATATATATATATATATATTGAATTTTTTGCTATTATAAAGCACACATATACCTAGTTAATAAAGTATTTAGTTAATAAGCATGCAAAGTATTTATTTGATAATCTATGGGTTGTACTAACCTACACAAACCATGGATTTTTTTGTTTTACTTTTCGAATTAAAAACTCAAAATATTTTATAATTTTGTGGTTTGATTATGTTTTTATTAGTCTATTTGAAAGTGCCTTAGGTTCTATTTCAATAAATCCGCGGTTGATTTGGTATTAGTTTATTAGTGCGGTTAAAGTGTATTGATTTTTTTTTTTTTAAGTAGTTGTTTATAATGAGACTTTTTGAAAGCCTTTCTTGCGGATTTTTTCCAGTCAAAATTCGGCAGCAATTTATTGGAATCCCAAGTTTGATAGCTAGTTTCTGCACAATCAGAAGGTCCCAAGGGTTTTTCAGGGTGCTGAATCCAAATATGCAGTTAAAAAACCATTTTAACTGCTAAAAATCAAGATTTAACCTCATTTCTTCCGCCGGATTCCGTCACCGGAATCTCCAAAAAGTCGCATTATAGACAACTCCTTTTTTAAATGTATTTTTGCAATTTTAATGAAAGTTTGTTTATTTTGATTTGGTATTAGTTTATTAGTTTTGTTAAAGTATATTGATTTTATAATTTTTTTGATGTATTTTTGTAATTTTAACTAAAATTTCATGAAAATACTGAATATTTCTATTTTTTGTAAATTTAAAAATAATTTTATAATTTTCTCGAAATCTTATTTATAATTTTCAATAAGTTGAGGAGACATAATTACCCTAGAGAAATACGTTTTATTTTCCATTTTTGTCATTTCCTTACAAAAAAAATCCAATTTTCTAAATAGTTATTGGTGAGTGTCGTGACACTAACACTGTTATACGTGACCCTTATGCATGAGCCTCAGGTGGGCGATGGGGTGCAGGGGAACAAAACTAACAAAACATTCATCAGTTGTGCGCTAAAAATTACATCGCATTCCTAGACTAAAGACAAGCCGCAAGGGAACAAAACTAACAAAAACGTTGATAAGTTGTGCACTAAAAATTACATCGCATTCCCAGAGTAAAGACAAGCCAATTGCAATTTATTTGAAAATAATATTTTACCAATTAAAATGTATTTAAAAATATTTAAATATTTTTCCAAACTGCTATGTGTTTGATGGTCATATACAATGGTTCATTATGACACCTCTTGTACAAAACTTTCCTTCTGTGCTTTCCATATCATTATGACACTTCTATTTGAAAATAATATTTTATCAATTAAAATGTATTTAAAAATATTTAAATATTTTTCCAAACTGCTATGCGTTTGATTGTCATATACAATAGTTCATTATAACACCTATTGTACAAAACTTTCTTTGTGCACAACTTTCCATATCATTATGACATCTCTTGCGCAAAGCTTTTCTTGTGTGGAACTTTCCATGTTCGAAAAACTCCACACAGATGTGTCACTTGCTATCGCTTATTAAATCTTAAGTTTAGAGGTATATATGGAATGTTTAGAGGATGGTCTATCCAAGTGCATATATTTGGCAGAGAATAAATGTACAGTTTAATGGCATGAAAATGGTAAGAGTTACAAGAGTAGGAAAAACTAATTTTGGGGTTGGTTTTGATATTTTTTTATTGGAGGAGAGAAATTTTATGAATCAATTGTATTTTTATATTAAGAAGAACATGGATATATATAAGGAGAGGGAGACTATTGAGATTCATCTCCCAATATCTCTTAGTCTTTAAATTTTCTTTATTTTACTATTTACACTATTTACATGGATTTTTCCTAATTCCAAAAATTAGGTGTCAACATTATGTCCGATTAAAACTTCTTTAGCCAATAAAAAATTAGAAATAACATATATTGAGAAATTAAAAAAATATTTTTAAACTTATGCAAAACACAATATTAAGCATTTTTTTGAAAATTTGGAATAATTGCAAAAAAAACAGCAAAATAATACATAGTCAAAACATTACTGAAAAAGAATAATAGCAGCCTATATTTGGTTACTTTGGAATACAACGAGCGATGTGGAGGACGTGGCGAACGACGGGCTAGGGTTTTACAGTTTTTGCAGGCGGAATAGCAGGGCAGGCTGGACGATTCGAGAGCAAGGGCCAGTGCAGGGGAAGCGGAGCGGAACGGAGAGGAGATCTAACCCTCACGCAGGAGCTGTAGAACCTTAAACAGCGAGTGCTGAGGGCAAATATGGAGAATCAGCAAGAGAAGCATCGATGATGGGTAAACTGTGGCAAATGTAGACAGGAGGAAAATGCTTACCAAGGGCAAACAAGAAACCCAGATATGTAATACCCAACAATATGCTGGAGGAGTACAACAGCTATATGAAAGATCATGCCCTGATCTGCAAGTTCGTAGGGTATTGGCCTAATGAAAAAGAACTATACAGGTGGATTTATCAAAGGTGGAGACCAAAAGGACACATAGAATTGAAACTGGGAGCAAAGGGATTTTTCACTGCAATATTCGTGAATCTGGAGGATAAGGAGAGGGTTTTTGAGGAAGGGCCATATTTCATGAACAACGCATGCCTGTTCATGAAATACTGGGAAGAAAGATACAATCCTGACAATGAAAATATGCTGGAAGCCCCGATCTGGGTCAGACTATTTGGATTACCAGTGGAATTTTGGAACCCTGAAATTTTGGAAGGGATAGGCAACACAATCAGCGCCTTTGTCAAGGTAGCAGACACAACGAAGAGAGGTAAGTATACATCTTATGCAATACTGTGTGTTTACATGAATATAGCTGAACCTCTCCCGGAACATATAGAATTGGAATACCATGATACAATTTGGCAACAACCATTAGACTATGAGCATATCCCTTTCAGGTGCAGAAGGTGCCATGAATACGGTCACCTATACAGGCAATGCCCTCTAAACAAGGAGGAAGAATACATAAGAAAAAAAGAAGAACAACATAGGGAAGCAGAGAGAACGGAGGAGACAGATAAAGGCTTCCAACAGGTTAACAGAAAAAAGAAACCAAACAGAGAAGCAACAAGAGTGCAGATACAAACAAAATCATTGAACATTGAAAGCCAAAACAAGTTTAAAATCCTCCAGAATAATAATGAAGAAGATGAAGACAATGTGGTTAAGGGCGAAGACCCAGAAAATGAACTCATGGAAATTTTCCAGGAAACAGGAGAAAAAGTTGCAGAACCAAGAGAAACGAGCAAAGAAGAATCAGCCGAAAAGATAGAAATACTAACTAATCAGACCCAAATGGAGACGGAGAGTCAATAGGAAAATGAGGCAGAGGAAGAAAGGATTATGAGACAATTAATCCAGGAATGGAAGAACCTGGATGAAAGATTCATTCCAGATTGACAAAAACAAATATATAAGGAGGCTTTTCAAAAGTATAAAGAAAGAAATAGGGGGAATATGGATAATCAGGATGCTACAGCAAGAGAACAAGGAAAGTAACAGCTGGGAATAGGCGGGTCTGGCAAAAGCAGCAGGAAAAGAGGGAGAAAAACAATGAATGAAATGATTCAAACAGTTGGCGAAGTATTGATAAATTCAGGTAAAGTGATACCTCTGTTTGAGGTATTTTCCTACCCCTCCAAGAGTTTTAAATGATTATTATCAGCTGGAACATTAGGGGGCTGAACAACAAGGGTAAGCAAAGATATATGAAAGAGAAATTAAAAAAAGACAGACCAAGTATTATGATCCTACAAGAAACAAAAATTACCATGCAGTAGATGGAAGGAATAATAAAAAATAGTAAACTCCAATATGAAGTCATGGGACAGGATGCAATCGGCTCAGCAGGAGGCATTGCAATACAGTGGAATCCAAATGAAATAATTTTTGAGAGCTGGACCAGTATGACTAGAATCCTTACAGGTTTAGGAAGAATAGCAGGGACGAAGGAAAAGGTAATAATTTTAGGAGTGTATGCCCCCCATACTCCGAGAGATAGAGAAATCTTTATTAAAAATATACAAGCAACTCGAAGACTTTATCCGGAGACAGCTTGGATTGTAGGAGGCGATTTTAATGTAATCTGGTCCCTAAAAGAAAAAAAGGGAGACATAAGGAAAACAGATCAATGTATGGAACTATTTAATGATATGATAGAAGGTTTGAGGCTGGTTGACATATCAACTATGAACAGAATCTACACATGGAACAATAGGAGAGGGGGTAAGAACTAGATCGCCTCCAGATTAGATCGATTTCTAGTATCAGAAACAATAATGAATAGAGATGTATTCATAGAAGCAAATATCATGCCATCTCTTGGCTCTGATCACTGGCCGATCAGACTGGAAGTGGATATTAAGGCTAATCTCGGCAAAAAGCCATTCAGATTTGAATCTTTTTGGCTTAGACACCCAGACTTTGTAGGAAAAATGGAGAAATGGTGGAGGCAAAGCATAGCTCAGGGAAAAGGTAAAATGCATACCTTCCAACTTAAACTTAAGGAGCTAAAAGGGAGTATAAAAAAGTGGAATAAGGAAGAATTTGGAAACATTATGGAGGAAAAACAGAAACTGGAAGAAGAAATGGAAGCGTTGCAGCAAAGGATAATAAATGAAGGAAGAACAGAGGAAAGTAGCGGAAAAGAAGCGATAATATTAGGAAAACTAGAAGAGAGGAGAAAGTAGGAAGAAGTTTTATGGAGGTAGAAGTCTAGAATAAAATGGCTCAGGGAAGGGGAAAGGAACACCAGATTTTTTCACGAAGCAATGGTTCATCATCGACAGAGGAACAGAATATTCTCTATCAAAAGCGAGGATGGAGAGAGGATTGTTGAACAGGAAGGGATTGAAAAAGTGCTGATGGAATATCACAAAGGAATACTGACTGAGTCCCAAGTGGACAGATCTGAAGCGATCAGGCAAATCTGCGCGGCCATCCCCAGGATGGTAACTGAAGACCAAAATAGAGCCTTAATGAGAGCAGCTAGTCTGGAAGAGGTCGAGGAAGTGGTGATGAGCATGAAGAAAGGAACAACCCCTGGTCTGGACAGCTTTATGGTTGATTTCTATCAAGCGGGATGGAATTTTATGGGAAAGGAAATTTTGGAATTGATAGAAGAATCTCAGATGAATCAAAAGGTATGGCCTGCTCTTAATTCTACTGTTTTCACTTTGATCCCTAAAAATGAAAAATCAGAGGATGCCAAGGGTTTTATACCCATTTCCGTTTGCAATGTGATTTACAAAATAATCTCCTCTCTGATGGCTAAAAGGCTGAAACCCCTGTTAGAGAATCTGATATCCCCTTAACAAACCGGCTTCGTTGAAGGACAACAAATTCTAGATGGGTTAGTGGTTACTCAAGAAGTAATCCACTCTATGAAAGCTAAGAAACAAAAAGGAATGATGATAAAACTAGATTTGTCGAAAGCTTATGATAGAATTAATTGGCAATACTTAGAAGAAATTCTGGGAAGCTTTGGGTTTAGCAACAGATGGATAAAGTGGGTTTTCAGCTGTATATCAACCCCCAATTTCTCAATTCTGGTTAATGGAACTCCTTCGAAAACCTTTAAGGCTTCCAGAGGAATAAGACAAGGCGATCCCATATCTCCTTTCCTTTTTATTCTTGCTGCAGAAGGTTTGGGTAGGTATCTTAAACAAGAGAGAATAACTGACAACATCAAAGGGCTAAGGTTGTGGGGTAATGAACTGCCAATAACTCACCAACAATTCGTTGACGACATTATGCTCTTTGGGGAACCAACTGTAAGGGAAGTGAGAAATCTGAAAAAGGTTCTAGACTTATTTGCGGAAGCATCTGGGATGGAAATTAACAAGGAAAAATCATGCACCTTTATATTCAATACGGTGGAGACAGTTAAAAGCCACTTGACCAGGATGCTAGGTTTTAAGCAAGGGGAACTCCCAATGAAATACTTGGGAAATGTATTGGATTTCAACTCTAAGAGATTGAAGAATTGGCAAGGAGTACTAGAGAAATTAAAAAATAGAGTGCCTAACTGGACTTTCAGAACCTTAAATATTGATGGAAGGATTGTTATGGTTAAATCAGTATTACAAGCAATCCCCATATATCCACTCTCGATTATGGCAGTACCTCAAGGGGTTTGTACCAAGATCAGAGAAATTCTGAGGAATTTCATTTGGGGAGGTTCGTCCCAACAGAAGAAGTAGGCATTAGTCTCTTGGAAACATCTGAAAAAACGAAAGGAGGAAGGAGGTTTGGGCCTACAGGATCCGGATAAACTCAACAAAGTTCTCGGTGCAAAACTTTGGTGGCGATGGATGAGAGGGGGAAATGAATTATGGAAGCAACTATGGAGACACAAGTACAATATGCCAGATTCTACGGAGGCTGTTTATCACATGCAGGAAACCCCGAAGGGATCGACAATTTGGGAGCTAGCTAGCCAAAATCGAGATATAGTAGGAAAAAACGTTTTCTGGGAAATTAGAGGTGGAGGGGAAGCCAAATTTTGGGATGAGAACTGGCAACAAAGGGAGAAAATAAGCAGAATTCAAAGAATGCAGAACATATAGAACAAAATAGGTGATAACCATATATATGTCAAGGATTATTGGAAAGAAAATGAACTGGATGGGATATGGTGGAAATGGACAACACTAGAAGATTGGGGCATAGAGACAGACCAGGAACAACAAGAAGCTTTTATGAAAGAGGTTGAGTCCAGGAGACTGAAAGCGAGAACAGGGAAGGATATCATAAGATGGGGGAAATCAACGAAAAGATCCTTTACGGTGAAAGAGGCATACTATCTGGCAGATCAACAGGAAGTCACTGAAAGAAATCAAGACTGGAAGGGTATTTGGGGTAAAAACTGGTGGCCGAAAATTACCATTTTTGCATGGTTAGTAGCTAAACACAAGATCCTGACATGGGATAAGCTTCAAAAGAAAGGCTTCAGTGAGCCTTCGAGATGTTATTTGTGCAACAGGGAAACAGAAACTCAAGATCATCTATTAATCAATTGTGGTTATGTCAGGAATTTATGGAGGGAAGTAGGGAGGATATTCCTTAAACCTTAAAAGTACCCGAAAGAAACAAATGAAGTGATCTTCCATTGGCAGAAAGAGAAATTTCAATGCAAAGTTGTTCGAAGAGCTTGGGATCTCATAGTCGGTTTTGTAATTTGGATGGTGTGGAAAGAAAGGAATCGCATAATTTTCCAAAACAAATTAAAGAGCACGGAAAAAATCTTGAAAAGGGTAGTAAACCTAACTAGAGAATCAATTCTGGTCGAAAAGTGGGATATGGAAGACTGGAAATATGATCAGGGTGAGGAGAAAATTCTTAAGAACCTAAATCTAAAATATGAAATGGTGCATAATAAACAGACGGAGAGGATTAATGTGAGACATCAGAGCCATGACAAGTTCGCATACCCTAAAGACAATTTTATGAAGTTAAACTTCGACGGGGCGTCGAAGGGGAATCCAGGTAATGCCGGATTCGGAGGAATCTTCCGCGATAGCCAGGGAAATACCAGGTGGATCTATGTAGAGTGGGGTGGAGAGATGACAAACAATGAGGCCGAATTATGGGCGATTCACCAAGGACTGAGAATTGCGATTCAAAATGGTTACAAAAATATGGAGATTGAGGGAGACTCTCAGATGGCAATTGAAATCCTAAAGAAACTAAACAACGGGAAGAAATGGGAGCAGGTTACCAACAGTTGGCGAATGGCTGGGATCATCCAAGAGATAGTGGAACTTTTAAAAGGAGTTGAATACAAGATATTCAATCATGTTAAAAGGAATGGAAATCGAGCGGCTGGTTTCCTCGCGAATTAGGGTTGCAAAGGCCGAGACGACAAGATCGACAACCAGTGGAGGACAGTACGACCCAGCGGAGAGTGGGAGGATCTGGCCAGTATCATCAATAATGACCATGAACAAGCAACGAAGAAAAACAATGAGTAAGCTACACACGCGAATCTTAGTATTCGTGCGACAGAGAGGTGAGATGGATTAGCAAGCTCAGACATTTAATGAATGTCAGACACGGCTTAGGGAAGATATCATGGATCGGCATGCGGGAATAAAACCGGAATGTGTGAAGACAGGAAGGAAAAATCAACCTTACAACAATCCAATCAAAGCTAATAATCGATGAAGAGGAGAAAAGGATATGTCAAAGTCCATAAATGGAAATGAAACAAACAGGACAGTTGATAGGAAAGGAGAAGGGCGAATTAACAGATGGCAGCGGAAGGTTAAGAAGATAGGTAGGAGGAGCGGAGATGGAAGTTCTATAAAGGCACGGCAGCAAGGGACCCGAGAACGGAAGAAATACATAGAAACCCACAGAGGGATAAGAGGAGTAGAGGCGGTGAGCAGTATCAGAGAGAAGCTACACCGATACCCTGCGAAGGATACTATGGAGACCAGGAAGCGAGCCATGATCGCCGAAGAAATGGAGGCTGAGCGCGACAGAGAAAGAGACAAGAAAGGCAAGGAGTTTGTGAAGGAAGAGAAAGTGGAAGAGTTATACAAGATCTGGGATGATTCTGAGAAGGACGTAGATAGGCAAACAGCTGGCGGGCGAAACAGAAGTGAAGATGAATGGGAACAATAGCAAACCAGTGATGAACAGCTGGGTCGGTGAGGAGGAAGGGTTAAGAAAAGAGGACGTCAGCGGGAAAACAGGCAAGTGGAAAGCGAGCCGGAACCGAGCAACTGGAGAGGTGGCGGAGCGAACAGAGCCCGAGGAGCAAGGGGAGGGAGACGTGAACAAAGGAGGAGACCCGGAAGAAGGATGAGACAGATGATGGAGAAGAAAGTTTAGCAAGCTGAGAGGGCCTATACTCAGAATACATGCCCCAGAATTAGGAGAATTATTCAGAATATGGAGGAGGAATCCATTCAAGCTCAGTCGGATTCTGAGATGAAAGATTGGGAGTTTCTTATCCATGACCCTGGTAACACTAGAGGAAGAATGTCAATGTTTAAACAGTCCCTCCATATATACTGGGTAATGAAGAGATTATTGGCTAAGGCCCTGGAGCAAGCAGCAACTGAGATGGCAGAACTGGCGCAGGGAGTTCCAAATCTGAGGAGGGAGCTTTGTATTATTCAGATCACCTTGGAGATGCAGGAGAAAAAGCTGGACGAGATTCAGCAGATGATAAAAGAAGGCTAGCAGCATGTCAACAAGGAGACTACCCAGCATCCAGAGGTAGCATCTGAGTAATTTTAGATATGTTTTACTTTTGATGAAAATGCATAATATAGATAAGGTAGGCAAGTTTCAAAGTTTAGAGGTAGAAAGCAGCTATATGCATGTCAGTAGAATTAGAAATTTGAAAGACTATGTAGTGTATTTAGCTTGGATAAACAGACTATGGTCCTTTTATTCTTGGGCGGCGGTTAAGAACTTCAGGTGGCTGAAATACTCGGTTTCCCCAAGAGGGCGAGTGGAAGGCAACCCCATTTTGATGTACTTTTTTGAATTAAAGTAATAGAAAGAAAATAGCAACACCTTAGCTTACAAAAAAAAAAAAATACATTACTGAAAAAGAATAGACAAAAATTAATAATAATCTCTTAAAAAATAACAATTAATTGACGCCAAAAATTACATCATAAAATTTTATTTCATTCCCGTGATTATTTTCTATTGTATACTATATCTTATAAAAATATATATATACAAAACCCTTACCTTTCCATTTTAGACAAATAAGTTTTATTAATTACAATAAAATTAAATAAAATGTACCAGCCATCCCTATTGAATCAATAACAAGTCAAAGTAGTGTAATCCATGCAAGGCTGGTATGAGGGTTTTAGTGGCCAATGACAGCACAATGCAGCGCATGGTAGAAATATTTTTCATTTGGTGTATGGAAATTTGCATAAAATTGGAAACTTGTTGCATAATCTACATACTACATATATATTATATTTCATTTAATTAAATTCTTAACTAGCATTTGCACCTTATGTTGCAAAGGAAATGTCGTAAGGCATAAAGTGGGGAAGAATAGCATAGAGTGGGGAAGAATAGGGACATGTGAATGGACATTGTTGAAAACAACGGTGGATGATAATGAGTTACAATTGCAATAGTTAGTTATGTCTATTCTGAAAATGGATATTTTTAAAATAATAATAGTTTGTGGAAGAATAATGACATGTGAATGGAGATTGTTGAAAGAAAGGGTGGATGATAATGAGTTAGAGTTGAAAGTATTACTTATGTGTATTTTGAATATGGATATTTTGTAAATAATAGTAGTGTGTGGAAAAAAAGCAACATATGAATGGACATTGTTGAAAGCTAGGCTGGATGATAATGAGTTATACTTGAAATGATTAGTTATGTGTATTTGAATATGGCTATTTGGTAAATAATAGTAATGTCTTGTAGAGATTATCCATTATCCATGTTGTTCTTTTCGTTTATGTGAACATGTTTTTGTACGTTTTTTTTTTTTTTTTTTTGTCTTCCGAGATGTAATTTTTCCATATGCTACCTATTTATGGTGTTATTAGAAAATACTGTTATATTGTAGTGGAAGAGGTGAAAGTAATGATACGACATTGTGAACAACATCATGGTCGTCGTTCCATATTTGAAAATGCATGAAAAATTGTTGGAGCCATGATGATCATAATAAAAATTCGAGCATGATTTTGAAAAAATTTAGATAAATTTTTTGAAAATAAGGATTATAGTTGTCACGTTTTAGAATTTTCAGTGCCTTAATTTTGCACAGAAAATGATAGAAATTATAGCATGATTTTGAAAAAATCCAGCTATTTTTTTTTTTTAAATGTCAATTACAGCAGTCAAGCTTCAGTATTTTGGGTGCCCAAGCATTCATGATGGATGCTAAATCCATTTCCGCCATCCAAAAAAAAATTAAACACTCCCACAATCAAATTTCGGAATTTTCCGTCCAGACAAAATTGTGACCTCTTTAGATAAGACTGGAAAAAAATGGTCTACCTTTGTGTGGGAAACATGATTGAACATCAAAGTTTCAAATGAATGCGTACATGCATAGAGGATTATTATGGAAGATTCCTTCTTCAGGGAATCATAATATAAGCCATGAGGATATGAAATGTCCTTAAAAACTAAAGCACAGAACTTGGTAAGTCCCAGGAATGGAATTTGGTATTTGGTAACATTTTACAAGGGAAACATGATTGAACATCAAAGTTTGAAACGAATGCGTACACACATAGAGGATTATTATGGAAGATTCCTTCTTTAGGGAATAGTAATATAAGCCATGAGGATATTAAATGTCCTTAAAAACTACAACACAAAACTTGGGAGCTTCAAGACCCAGGAATGGAATTTGGTAACATTTTAAAATGGAGTTTCCAATACAAACTGGCGTGAATCACCCAGAAGCTTTCAAGTTCATGGCCCCTAAATTTTTGCATTCTTGATAATGTTTTGTCACTGTTTCAATGTCAATTTCATGATGCTCCCAAAAAGAAATTACAAAACAATTTTATAAGTTTTAATTTCTATATATAAAATAGCTACTCCATTGTGAAGAACAGAGATTATTGCTACTCCATCATAAAGAATAGAGAACTTGCGAGCTTCGAGACCCAGGAATAGAATTTGGTAACATTTTAAATCGAGTTTTCAATACAAGCTTTCTTAATCTGATAGAATCACCTACAAGATTTCAAGTTCGTGGGCCCTATTCTTGATGATGTTTTCTCACTGTTTCAATGTCAATTTCATGATGCTTCCAAAAAACTATAAAACAATTTTAAAGTGTTAGCTTTTATCTATAAATTAGGTACTTCATCATGGAGAATACACATTTGTTAGGTATTATTTGGTATTTCACATCATGTTGTATTATGAGTCATTGTGTAAGTAAAGCAACATTGTGAATCTAGTGTGAGGAGGACCAAGGTGTATTTAGTAGTCACAATTGATTGAGGGATGAGGCACATTGAAGAGTCATAGATAAGAGAGATGCATTGAAGAGCATTTTGGTAGTACATCATAAGAAACTGTGCGAGGCATTTTGCCACCATTTGGTCATCTCAACATATTTGTTACTTTCTGAAACTAGCATTTCCCAGGTATGATTGTCCACTAAAGTTTGTTATGTGATTCATTGTAGTGTTGTAAGTTACACTTCATGGTTTCTTAAATTCTGCTGTGGTTTTACTAATTCCCTATATGGTCTGCTAAAGCCAAAATATTATAGTCTATGACATGATGTGTGAAGTTTACTTTCCAGGCTTTAGATATAGAAAATAGTGGCTGAGTTTAATTACTTGTTAACAGTTGAATAGTTGTGTATACTAACATGTGAAGTTTACTTTCAAGGCTTTAGTTATAGAAAACAGTAGCTGAGTTTTGTTACTTGTAACTTGTTGAATAGTTGAGTATACAAATTTAGATGAATATATTACTGTAAGTGCTAGTATGTGGTTGGGCACATCATCATTTAGAAAGAAGAAACAAATGACACAGCAAAAAGAGTCAGCATCCGTCTTAGTTCCCAAGGTTGAAGTTCAACAAATTAGATGTGTAGCCAGCTCATTGAAATAGGATTTAAGTTTGGAGCTCATAATTTTAAGCCAAGTTCCCCAATTTGAAATAAGCAGCCACCTTCAACATGCACATAAATTCTATAGTGGGTTGGGAAAAATTACAAGAAAAATATGATGTATTAAGAATAATTGATGATATAGCTGTGGGTTGTTCTCAATGGTGATAGTCAGCAACATTTCATTGTATTATTCCCATACAAGGGGAGGCCACACTTGCTGCCGAGTTAATAAAAAAATTCCTGGTATAATCACATTACTTACAATGACAATAACCACTATTACACTAGTAGCACATCAAATCATATCTAAACACCAGTACACAAAAAGTTTATTATATAGGAGTAAATGTAACCTGCATATCTAATTCAACTCCATTACCAGTAGTTCATTCTATCAATTTGTGATGCTTATATGACATATATTGTCTAAAATGACACAAGCATAAAATTTCAATGCAGTATTGCAAGCCTCCTGGTCTGGTTGAACTCATTCTGTCAATTTGTGATTCTTATATAACATATAGTCTTTAAGAAAGCAACAAAGAAAAATTTAGTACAGTCTCGTAAGCCTCCTCCTTTAGTTGAAATTCCATTCATTTACATTCCAAGGAAAATTGTAAAGTTATAACTTAAATTGTAAGTTGGTTTGGATGGCCTAAGACCTGACATATCAAATCAGCAAAGGTAATTACTAAAATTCAGGTTATAAAGTCCCGAATCCGTTGGCATTGCTCCACTATGAAAATTATTGATCTTAGTGAAACCGCATATTTATGATAGAAAGAAAGTGTAGATACAATATGATCTTTGGATGATAAGCCTTCACCTAAAGGCTAAAGTGTCGACACATCCTTAGCCTGAGATATCTCTAAATAGAATGGACACAATAAGCTTTAGAACATGAAATTCACTAAACTCGTACTTTCAAACCAATTTCAAAGTATTCTCAGTTATTAATTTTCATATCTACAAGCATACAATGCAACAGGGTAAGTATAAACAGGGCAGGCCACAACAGAAAAGGTCTGAAGCCGATGCAGGTTCTTCTGGTTAGAGAGCCTCTCTTCACTTTGTCCACTATATGATAAGTACATCTAGAAAAGCTAGCAAATTGATCAACTGGAAATCCAACATATCATTACATTTCCTCGAAGAGCTATTTAATCCTAAGCCACATCCGAAACCATTAACAACTCACAACCAGTGCAACATAAATGTTTGCCAAATCATGGGAATACATGTAAACAAAGAAAACTACTATGCTAACTGTAGTCAGCCTATGTGATGAAACAATATCACCAAAAGTTCAAACTAAGCATGTTACCAATAAAAATGTTGGCTAAACCTATAAACAATCTTAATCATCCACTTCTACTTGCCTTCTCAGTATTAGGCCTTTACCAACAGGTGTGTGATTAATTCGTTTCTCATCTTTTATCAGCTACCAGGTTTGACAGAAAAGAAGTGCAAATTTCCTGCTTCCACTATCTAACAGATCTGCTAATTTCTGAATGATTCAAAACTTGAACAGGGCCAATATATTGAAATAACACCATGAGAGCCTTAGAACTTGTGCCTCCATTTATAAGCTATCTTAATGAAGCCATTTCTTTTGGTAATCCAAATAAAAAAAAACCATTCCATTTCTTTCCTTTAAAACAGAGATTTTCATCCAACAACTTCTAGTTGCACGCAGAGGCAGATTCATTAACTTTTACCATTAACGCCAGTCTTGTATGCAGAGGCAGATTCATTGAAATCAGATATTTCTTTCAGCAAAATATAGCAGTGTGATGAATATGTTGGCAATGATTAAATGACCCCTGTTCCACTACAACGAGGAGAACATGATTCAATAACTATTCGAAGGCTCTGCATGTACAAATCTAGTACATTGTTTTCTTATGCCCAACCTGCGTTTATGGTTGTGATTATCACAGTCTTGTTAGGCATTGAAGTCTTTTCTATATCAACCCCTAAATCAAAGGAAGTTACAGATGAATTCAACTCTGAAATATGTAAGAGATTGGCTCTTAATTGAACTGTAATAGCCATGGAAATTTATTTATAAAAAGTATGCCATCAACTACACTATTGATATCTACAGAAATAGAAGGCTAGAAAACAAGAATTTTAATTTATAAGATCCAATTTACATGGTTGGTCAACATGTAGAAACCCCTTTTGTCATCACTCTTTCCAAGTGGGGAATAGTAATATGACAGTGGAATCACTATTGTGAATATGCAGAGACATAATACTATGGCACGCTTATAGATCATTGTTGGATGAATGACTTGCAATTGGCTTTCAAGCTGTTGGTTCACCATAAGTTGGATGTAAAAAATATTAGTTGGATCTGAAGAACAAATAAAGCTAGGATAAAAGGTCCAAATTTATGAAATTATTAGTTTCTTCCTTCCCCACCTTTCCATTGTTATTATTATTATTATTACCAGATAGCTCCTTGGATGCCGTCAAACAATTAATATTTATTTTATTAGAACAAATCAAGGTACGGATAGAAAGCTAAATTTTTTGAAATTATTAGTTTCTTCCTTCCCCTCTTTTTCACTCTTAGCATTATGACACTTCCTTTCACATCCTACAGTGGATTGAACATGCAAGAAAATTTGAGGTGAACCTTACAGAGAGGGACTAGACTCTTCTTTCCCTAGCAATGGCAATTTTGACTACAAATATGCCCTCTCAAAGAGCATTATGTTCTTCGAGGGGCAGCGGTCGAGTGTTCTTCCACCAAATCAGAGATTGACATGGAGGAAAGGTTCAACCCTCATAGACGGATTCGACCAGAATGTATGGATATTTTTTAAAAACATACGAATAACTGTTTTAGCCTTTCATCTCAACCCTTCAACTATTTTCGTTTTTCTTCAATGGGTACTAAATAAATCGAAAACAAGAATTATAATTTATAAGATCCAATTTACACGGTTGGTCAACATGTAGAAACCCCTTGTGTCATCGCTCTGTCCAAGTGGGTAATAACAATATGACAGTGGAATCACTATTGTGAATATACAGAGACATACTACTATGGCATGCTTATAGATCGTTGTTGGCTGAATGACTTGCAATTAGCTTTCAAGCTGTTGGTTCACCATAAGTTGGATGTACAAAATATTAGTTGGATTTGAAGAACAAATAAAGCTAGGATAAAAGGTCCAAATTTATGAAATTATTAGTTTCTTCCTTCCCCACCTTTCCATTGTTATTATTATTATTATAATACTAATAATAATAATATTATTATTACCAGATATCTCCCTGGATGCCATCAAACAATTAATATTTATTTTATTAGAACAAATCAAGGTACGGATAGAAAGCTAAAATTTTTGAAATTATTACTTTCTTCCTTCCCCTCTTTTTCACACTTAGCATTATGACACTTCCTTTCACATCCTACAGTGGATTGAACTTGCTAGAAAATTTGAGGTGAACCTTATACCTCTGCCTCTTCTGTTCATTTTTGTACAGAAGGAGGTATATACATCTTCAGTTCATATTTCTAGCCACTATCAACACCTAATACATGCTTTTGTATACAGGGAATTAAATTTTCATCATGTTTGAACTCAACTATTTGCCTTCCAAGGCTAGCTAAAATGGTTGTTGGGCTGAGGGCCTCCACTACAAATATATTTATTAACAATGGCCCTTACAGAGAGTTTATTTTCAAGCATTTTCAAGTGGCTTCTGTGGATGAAGGAAGTGCAACAGTAGTTCTAGTAAGTTGATTAGTCTATAAAAGAAATTCCCATCTGAAGCCCTGAGTAAGTTATGAGTGAGACTTTTTGCCTCTACATAAGAGTTCATTAGATATTGTGTTCTACAAACCCCCCTCACATACTCAACTGCATCACTGGCCTATTCAAGAAGCCAGCTATTCCAATAAGCATGTGAATGAAAATCACCTATACAATTTACCAATTACAACAACAACTAACCACAAAAAAAAACAAATGTACTAAGCAGACTAAGGCAACAAACTGTTCAAGTAATAATCCTCAAAAGGGCCAATATACTAGGACTATCCATTCAAATATGTAGTACCACCTATATTTTATCCTGATTTAATTATATTTCCAGTAACAATTCACCAAACCGTACTCAGCCTATGTGATGAAACAATATCACCAAAAGTTCAAACTAAGCATGTTACCAATAAAACTGTTGGTTAAACCTATAAACAATCTTAATCATCCACTTCTACCTGCCTTATTAGTATTAGGCTTTTACCAACAGGTGTGTGATTAACTTGTTTCTCATCTTTTATCAGCTACCAGGTTTGACAGAAAAGAAGTGCAGATTTCCTGCCTCAGCTATCTAACAGATCTGCTAATTTCTAAATCATTCAAAACTTGAACAGGGCCAATGTATTGAAATAACACCATGACAGTCTCAGAACTTGTGCCTCCATTTATAAGCTATCTTAACTAAGCCATTTCTTATTCTTGGGAACCTTTTTCTGGAATGAACCTTCTGCGTATGGTGGGCCGATTAGGCATGTATCCTGTGTAAGGGTATTGCCCAAAATTAACTGCAGCATGAAGAGCCGAGGCCACCCATATGATTTTTGTTATTCCCTTTTCAAATTCTTCCACTCTCTCCATGTTGTACCACCATGTCTCGTCCTTCTTGTCTCCATGACCAACATTTCTGATTTCGTTCCACCATGCTTGCAGCCCTGTATCAGTTTTCACTACATCATCATTCTGGTAGTACAAGGACAGGTACTCCTTAACCCATGAAACTATTGCAAACCATATCTCCAATCCATCTACAGCATAAGGGTAGTCTTCGATCATCAGCTTCAGCCCGTAGGGCATTGATGAGTCCACCACTGCCATACCCCTAACAAGTTGTAGCCACATTCAGGTAAAAATGTTAATCAAAATTCAAATGGTTGACACAAAGATGAGGCTCAGATTTTAATCAGTATTGGTTACTGTTTAGAAAAAAAAGAGCACTAATCAACACAGCATCATACCAGAGTTTAAATTCCATACATAAAACATTACAGTAAAGAACAGAACTGACTGAAAGAAAAAATATGTATACAAAGAGATACAGTATAATTGTAGGGAGATCGTCCATATTTATAATAAATTGGGAGAAGCCCAACATTGAAAACTGGTCTTTGGATAGTTCACCAACCAAGTAATGATAGGTCAAATGTGCACAGTAATTAGATCACTGACCTAAATAAATTGTAGTCTTTAACTCCATGGTGTATGTACAACAATAATTATGATTACCTTTTCATGAGATCTGCAGGTAACCCTTGTTCGTCAAGCCTCCATTGCTTGTACACTACCGAAGAAATCTCCAAGGCATACTTTCTAGTAAACACTGTTCTTTCAAGAATGCCTCCGCCATTTATAAGAATCTGGATAGCCAGAGCATTGATGTTGATTGTGTCCCGGAAACGAGGGCTCAATAGCTTGTGAACGGGATGCATCACACTCAGTTGTCTGTTAGTAGCAATAATAAATGGTTCCGTAACAGCATGAGTCTTGAGCCTGAAAGATTCTGACCATTACAGTCTCAGTCTGGAATATATATAGAATGATATTATAAATATCAAACAAATTCTGCAGGTATTCTATTAGTTGTGGCTATTTGGGGAATGATAAGCTGATGGTAACTAGAATCATTAACGGTCACGTATGCTTTAGCCAGCTGCCATAGAGCTCTTTCTGCGCCTTCCTCTGTTGGAGTAAACACCTTCCCAACACTTGCCTGATCTTCTGAAGGGGGTAGGCTCAACTCGATTGCAACTGGCCTTAATGTGCCATCCTTCTTCATGAAGAGAATTTCTAAAAACACTTTGGGGAGTTGAAAGTAAGGGCTTCTGTATTTCCAAATATTAAAGTTTTCAATTTTAAATTATTAATGGTTTCGTTCCATATAAAATTATAATGATAGTGATCTCTGAACATCCTTCTTGATCAAGTCATGTTAAGGTTACCTTTATGATATTTATTAAAGTTCAGTTTGATAGATCCTTGTAATGTGTTCGGAACTCTATCCTTGGGGAATGAAACATGAACTCTGTAAGGGCCATTTCAACTTTAGTGGGTTACTCTCAAATTTCTGTAACTTAATTGCTCTTCAACTAAAAATATGGTTCCAATATATGAAGTTGAAGTTCCTGGATTTAAATTTTCAAAATATGGTTCCAACTTCCAAGAAATGAAATTGAAGCTCCTAGAATACAATTTTCTTTGGAGCCCAACTACATGCTACTATCACTAGAATTACATTCGCACATAATTTTTTCTCAATATGTTGTATTTGCCTTTTTGCATAACAAAATGGAAGGAAATATATGTGTGTATTTTTAAGTCAAAACTAAAATAATTATAAACAACACCATGAAACTTCTTGTAAATTACAAATACAACTTTTTAATAGATACATATCTCGGTAGAAAAAACCAGTTGTAGAGGGATATTGTTTCCACCCAGATGTAGAAATCTCAAAGACTCACCCAAATGTCAAGGCGAAGATGTGATAAGGGAAAACTCTCCCTAAAACAACAACAGTGTGAAAACCAAATCCAAAATAGATGAGCATAAGAATATTTCATTACAACGAAATAGATCCCAATGATGTCTCTGTAAAAGAAGGGCATCAATTCATAAAGTAATCAATCAATCCCTTGCAGGACATATAGCCATCGGCAAGGAAAGAGAAATGTTGTTCCTATACAATGAAAAAAATCCCCCTGAATCCCAAGATATTTTGATATCCATGACCACTTGAAATGAACTGCAATGAATCCTAGTAGAGAAATCTGTATCATATGAAATGACTTGCAATTAATCCCAGAAATTTGTGATATCCATTGTCATATCTTTCATGAGGGAAATGTGTATTGTCATATGAAATAAATTGCAGTGAATCCCGCAATATTGTGATATTCATTATCATCTATTTCGTTTTGCCAATGCTACTTGTCTAGTTGAGCACAATCTCTTTTTATTAATTCACTTTATTTTTCATTCATTCATCCATGGTGAAGATGATCCATGTTAATCTTTTTACTTCTGTAGTGCTAATTTTATAGTTATAGTTATGGATAACGAGAGATGAGCCACCATATATTGTTTTCATAGTATGGACCGACTGTTTTCATAATATTGAGTGTTCTCATAATGACGTTGATACTCTTCGATCATCAGCTTCAGCCCGTAGGGCATTGATGAGTCCACCACTGCCATACCCCTGTCAAGTTGTAGCCACATTCAGGTAAAAATATTAATCAAAATTCAAATGGTTGACACAAAGATGAGGCTCATATTTTAATCAGTATTGATGACTATTTAGAAAACAAAGAGCACTAATCAGCACAGCATCATACCAGAGTTTGAATTCCATACATAAAACATTACAGTAAAGAACAAAACTGACTGAAAGAAAACATATATATACAGAGAGATACAGTATAATTGTAAGGAGATCGTCCATATTTATAATAAATTGGGAGAAGCCCAACATTGAAAACTGGTCATTGGACAGTTCACCAACCAAGTAATGATAGGTCAAATGTGCATAGTAATTAGATTACTGACCTAAATAAATTTTAGTCTTTAACTCCATGGTGTATGTACAACAACAATTAAGATTACCTTTTCACGAGATCTGCAGGTAACCCTTGTTCATCAAGCCTCCATTACCTCTACACTACCGAAGAAATCTCCAAGGCATACTTTCGAGTAAACATTGTTCTTTCAAGAATGCCTCCGCCATTTATAAGAATCTGGCGAGCCAGAGCATTGATGTTGATTGTGTCCTGGAAATGAGGGCTCAATAGCTTATGAACGGGATGCATCACACTCAGCTGTCTGTTAGTAGCAATAATAAATGGTTCCGTAACTGCATGAGTCTTGAGCTTGAAAGAATCTGACCATTATAGTCTCAGTCTGGACTATATATAGAATGATATTGTAAATATCAAACAAATTATGCAGGTATTCTATTAGCTGTGGCTATTTGGGGACTGATAAGCTGATGGTAACTAGAATCATTAACGGTCACGTACGCTTTAGCCAGCTACCATAGAGCTCCTTCTGCGCCTTCCTCTGCTGGAGTAAACACCTTCCCAACACTTGCCCGATCTTTTGAAGGGGGTAGGCTCAACTCGATTGCAACTGGACTTAATGTGCCATCCTTCTTCAGGAAGAGAATTTCTAAAAAAACTCTGGGGAGTTGAAAGTAAGGGCTTCTGTATTTCCAAATATTAAAGTTTTCAATTTTAAATTATTAATGGTTTCGTTCCATATAAAAGTATAATGATAGTGATCTATGAACATCCTTCTTGATCAAGTCATGTTAAGGTTACCTTTATGATATTTATTAAAGTTCAGTTTGATAGATCCTTGTAATGTGTTCGGAACTCTATCCTTGGGGAATGGAACATGAACTCTGTAAGGGCCATTTCAACTTTAGTGGGTTACTGTCAAATTTCTGTAACTTAATTGATCTTCAACTAAAAATATGGTTCCAATATATGAAGTTGAAGCTCCTGGATTTAAATTTTCAAAATATGATTCCAACTTCCAAGAAATGAAATTGAAGCTCCCAAGATATTGTGATATCCATCACCACTTGAAATGAACTGCAATGAATCCCAGTAGAGAAATCTGTATCAAATGAAATGACTTGCAATTAATCCCAGAAAATTGTGATATCCATTGTCATATCTTTCATGAGGGAAATGTGTATTGTCATATGAAATAAATTGCAGTGAATCCCACAATATTGTGATATTCATTATCATCTATTTCATTTTGCCAATGCTACTTGTCTGGTTGGGCACAATCTCTTTTTGTTAATTCACTTTATTTTTCATTCATTCATCCATGGTGAAGATGATCCTTGTTAATATTTTTACTTCTATAGTGCTAATTTTATAGTTATAGTTATGGATAACGAGAGATGAGCCACCACATATTGTTTTCATAGTATGGACCGACTGTTTTCATAATATTGAGTGTTCTCATAATGACGCTGATACTCTTAGAATTTGTCTTCCAGGAAGAGGGGGTTGAAGTGTAGACTTTAGAGTTAGGCTTCTCTCCATCCTCGTCTTTCTCAGTAATAAAAAATTTCAAAATTTACATTAAAATTATAAAATAATTGTAATGTTATTGAGGCGCCCCAATTTGAAGCAGTGGATCTAGACTGTGAGAATTTGCAGGAACAGTGTTGACCTGGCAGAAGATAAGTTTCTAATGCCAGGTAATAAACATGTGTTCATGAATTTAATCTGTTCTGATCAATAGCACCGAAGATAACTGTTTCTAATGCCAGGTAATAGACATGTGTTCATGAAGTTAATTGGTTCTGATCAATAGCACTGAAGATAACATGCGGAGAAGGATTTGATCTGATAGATGAAATAAAAGCTTTGTTGGAGAACAAATGCAGAGGAATCGTCTCCTCTGTTGATGTTCTCATATTGGCTACTCATGATGCAGTTGCACTGGTAAGCTGTCAATATCAAAAATCTTCCTTAAAAACAATGAATTTAGATGCAAAGGCAATATTTACAGCTGGAGATTGTAATATCAGTCAGGGGATCTTGATTACCTAGTACCAACTAGATGAAGGGATGACATAGTAAGTATTCCAAGTCCAACATTCTCTATTTTCTTTGTGCTAAATGCATTTGAAACAGTTGGTTTCAACCCCACAAATTTAGTGACAATGCTAGGTAAGCTTCCTGGAGAATTGGTCAACTTTATCTTCTGAAGGGGGGTAGGCTCAACTCGGTTGCAACTGGCCTTAATGTGCCATCCTTCTTCAGGAAGATAATTGAACGAGAAGCATATGTCTCGGTGATAGACAGACATTTATTCGATCCAGATGCGGTATCAAGGTGTCATGGTGGTCTAGAATGAAGAGTCTATTATCCCAGAGAGCCTGAAAATATCATATCCATCTATGAATACATGAATCTCACTGTTGCTGCAGATCAAAAGACAAGCCAAATTACAAGGAACAAGCATTGAGTTGGATCAATATACCTGCTCCACTGTTAGACCGTCGAGATTATTTTCGATGTGTGAAGCAGTAATAGAACTGATCTGAGGACCAGACATCAAAGGGTCCAGTTTAATTCTCGGAGGAAAACTATGTGAATTCAACCATTCAGAACATTAAAATTATGTAGCCTAAGCTTAATTAAAAATATAGAGGAGACATATGGGGACTAGAGGTCTGTTGATTACTTGGAGTATCTATATAACAAGAGGATTGACTCCGGCCAGCATCTGGCACGCAAATTCTTCATCTTTCCTCCATGCAAATTCGTCATCTACACCCATTAATCCCATTTCCAGTAAGTTCAATTATTCAGAATCTGGTAGAAATCAAGCACAAAATAAGAAGATGCGTGGACGTGTTTGGAAGAGAAATACTCACGGGCTATAACTTGAGGAAGGGGATACTTGAACAAGTTTTCGCCATCTGTTGTAAGAAACTCTTTGACAAGCTCAAAGGGAATGAAATTTTTGGCACCTTCGAGAATTGAATTGTTGGGCAACTTTTTCCCATCGGAAAAGAGCTTCTTAATGTCTTTAAAGGAGTCAAACTCATTCATAGTTGAATCAAACAGGGATTTGAGCTCTGGTACCAGGAATTGAACAATTTCCTTGAGGGAATGCGCTGAGAAATCAGACATTTTCAGATGCCCAAAACGCTCATCTCGTGGGACACATCTTGTACTTTTTACAGCATCGACACCCAAAATCCAAGCTCCGATGTCGCTGAGAAACTGCAGCAGCAATCGCTGTCGCGTCCATCGTTTTCTGAACATCTGACTTCTCTTATTCTAAAATTCTTTTCAAACTGCAACTCAGGGAAATTAAAATATGGGCGACTAATAAGCATCTAATTATTGCCATTGCCATGAGCGAGAACAACGAGAAGAAAATTCATGAACCGTTTCAGTTTCATGAACCGTTTTTTGGATCAACGATCAAACTTTGTTCAATCGTCTAACACCACACATCCACGGTTAACAATAGGACACGACGCCAGATGTGGCAATTCATTTCAAAAGGAAACGCCTTACGACGTAAATATATTATTAATTTTTAATGAGCAATAAAATATATTATAATTAAAATATATTAAATATTTCAAATTAAAAATTATGCATCCGCATTTCTGATTTTCTGGATTTGTATTTCTGATCTTCTGGGTTCGTATTTCTCTATTTCTTCTATGGCACGTCAATATCTCAAGATATATTTATATTTCAAGATAGATTTTTCTCAGGGTTTCACATTATTTGCAATCTTCTGTGGCACGTCAATATTTGAGGAAAATTATTTTCAGCAACCGCAGTCTCAAAAAGCTTTGGTTACCCTAGTCGCAGGGGTTTGGGGTTACTTTTACTGTTAAATCAAAATTTTCCAAAGGGCTTCTCACTATTTCAAGTTTGATTCTGAAAGCCCTGTAATTTGAAGCTTGAAATAATCCAAATCGAAATATTTTAAGGCCGTGTGCTTGATCTACTCTCAAACCTTTGTTTCCCTCTTAGAGAGTTAGGGCTCTAGCTGATTAAAAGCAGATTTTGAGAGCCATTGTATTTTTCTAGCAGGATCGAGGTTTCTGTGTGGTGGATTACTCTATTCCCTGAGGGTCGTTTTCGTTTCTGGACATTGGTTTTCCTCACCACAAGTTTTGAAATAATCCTCATCATTTATACGAATTTCCTTGGGCATTCTCTGCAACTGGAGTGGAATTTTTCAAATGGATTATCCGTTTTGATCCGGAAGAAATGTGAAAGCCTTCAACATTGAATGAATTCCTAGTATATCTCTTGGCCGCAGTATCGAATTCTCTTGAGAAGCCATGAGTACTTTTATGGGATTTATCTCCTCAGCCATTTGCATTCTTTCGCAGGACTTTTTCATTCTTCTGCAGGGGCATACATAAGCTTGGGAATCATGAATCGGCCTTAATCTAGATGGCTCCAAGCTTTGCGAAGATAGCTACTGGCTCAGTTCCGTCTGCCACTTGGGGGCAAGCTCTTGCCCATATCATCAAGGAAGCCCCAACTCCTTCTGTCCAGATGGTCCAGGCATCACTCAATCAGGCTTTGAAGTTTTCTGAAAGTGCCCTAATCTATCAGTTCAATGGTTTCTGGCCACGGCCAATAGCGCTCCACGGTTGTATCTCAAAGGTATGGAAGCCTTCCATTTCTGATGAAATTAATATCTACCCCTGTGCTAGGGGTTTCTTTATAGTAGATTTTGAAAACCCTGAAAGCAGACAATGTATTCTAGATTTTGTTGAGGCCTCAGAAATCGCTGCCACAACATTGGGGGATAACCACCCGGTCCGGACCTTAGTATAGCTCCTTTTCCATTTGGGATGGTGGCTCTGATTGGAGATAACGGGACCAGTTTCCCGATAATAAAATAAA